>JFFI01000553.1:2137-24607 GCA_001563125.1 Colletotrichum salicis
CGAGATTCGGTCGAATATTACGCACCGTCCGCCCGCTATATCCTACGGCTTTAGCTATAGTATTATTAACACTTACTAGTAAGGATCATGTCCCGGATTAGCTCATACTGCAATATAGCGATGTTGGGTGCTATGGTGCGACTATTACTAGTGTCACGAAACCAGGATATCCAGCATCCCTGAATATGCCCGTGACGTGCGGTATCACGTGGAACTCGCTTACATCTTATATATAGGCTTCTTTCTTTTGTCTATTTCTCTTTGGATAATACAAGCCACTTTTACCACACTCTATATGCCCATTGCTGCGTGCCATAACTCGTGACATTATGTAACATGGGTCTAATGCACGAACACAGTGTAAAAGCAATTTCTGATTTCGGCTATAGAGGTCATCAAGAAGGTACCGTCGGGGTCTTGTCGTGTACCCTGTCAGCAACCGGATCCACAAACATCTGTGCGCAGAACAATTTCTGCTTTTGAACAAGGAAACCGATTTCGATTTCTACTGTAGCGTATTGCTTGACGGTTCCGTCGCGGATGATCGGGAATAATTGCCACGAGTCAAATGCCCCATTCTTTGCTGGAGACATCTTGCATGAGGTAGTGTCAGCCTAAAGTGGCGGCAAGTTGAGCGAAGTTCTCGTTGGAACTTGGAAGCTGGAGCCAAAGTTTCAGTGGAGTGCAAACTTCGTGAGGGAATTAAATCAAGGACTGTCTGCAGCGCCGATATTCCGACCAAAGTGTTACATGTCCGGCTACAATGCTGGCCTCTCGGCCTTTCACCCTACACCCATGGTGGCATCAAATCGAAAACTCATCACTGACAAATCATCTGCAGAAACATAACGTCGCGGTACTATGGATCAAGAGTTGTTGACGGTTGAAAGCTTGCCGTGAATAAATATGCGATGCTACTTTCCAAACGGGGTTGCGATCAAGGACTTATTAATAAGTCTGTCAAGATTCATCCAACGGCGGCCTCTAGAATGGATAGATGGAAGTGTTTTAGCCCGGGAAGAAGAGGCTATTGTTAGCGCCGGAATCCGGAACCGACAATGGATTTCGGAGTACTTGCAGTCGGTAATTAACCTGGCTGAAGCGAGTGGCTTAGCGGCGGGAGGGAAGGAGTTGCCAACAATTCCATGGGCCCATGCAGGGGGCTCGAGGCTCAATTGAGCCGTAATAGAACCTTTTTGGATCTCTGTATCAGTCTCCCGATCGAAGACGTCGCAAAGGCCAAGAATAAGCAGGACTCAAAAGGATCCGCATCGAGCCAACTCTAGAACCTCAAAGCTGGGGTCTTTCCAAAGAAACCTTCGGATTTTCCTGACTGGTAAATTCCAGAAGCCAACAAGATCCCACCAGCTTAGAAAAAAGGGGAAATGACGGATTCTCTTGATGCTTCCCTCGTACAGCGAGCACCAGGAAGCTCGGCATACGAGGGAACCGGTGAGAATTTTCCATCGTAAGCTGGGATGCCCCTGACTCGACATCAACTAAAAGAGGAACTTCAGTGGACGCACTCTCCACCAAATACCTTGTCAGATCATCTGATAACTGTCCAGCAACCGCAACGACATCGGGGGCCCGCTGAGGGAGACATTGGGGCACCGAAGACACCGAGCCAGTGAGCGGACTCGACCTCCGCAGCCACCTGAGAACCGGGTACGACAGACGTCACTTTGTGGCCGGTCACCAGTGGCGGTGCCGGGTCGCCGGCTCTGCAACAGCGATTCCCGCTTCGCCGGACATCGACGCTACAAGCAACTGTTCCGTCTCGTCCCTCACTCCATCACGAACAATAGATCCTTTGGACGAATCGTATTTCGTTCATGTCTGGTTGCTCTGGATCCCCGAATAGGTGTGTTGGTGATGATCTATCTGCGACGTGGGTCCGTATATGGGATCGGCGATGGGTCAGACATTGCAGGTACGCGATAATATAAATCTTTTCAAATTCATCCGCTCGACGTGCGGACTTGCTTGGTTCTTGCTCTCCACGCCTTTCTTTTCGATCGTTATTCTCTTGGCCCAAGTGCCCTTTGTGTATCCAAAGTGCGTGCCCACATTTGCAGTACACGCCTGTCGTTGATCTCGTCGAAACCAGCATGGCCACCAACGCTTCGACAACGCCTCAGGTGTCTGAGCGGAACCATGTTTCCGCAGAAAACGATATCGAGAAGAGCACCGCCCAGAATTCGGTTGATATTCAGGCTGAGCCTTTGAAGCTTGATTACGAGGAGGGTCCTGAACGCAAGCAAGATGGTGTCAAGAAGGTGGAAGCCATCACCTCAGTGTGGTCTTGGAAAATGCTCTGGGTTGTATTTGCCCTGTAAGTCCTTTTGCTTTCGTCTCTTCTCCCCTTCAAAAGCTTCCCATCGACGCGAGCATCTTCATGAGACCGAGATCTAATTGGTTCTACGCAGCTTGTACCTCGTCTCCTTCACGGACGGCCTCCTGCAGTCTGTTCAGAGCAACTTGACGCCCTATGTTACTTCCGCATTCGGCCAACACGGGCTTCTTGCTACGACTAGCATAGTCTCCACGATTCTTGGCGGTGTCTCCAAGCTTACTATCGCCAAAATCATCGATATTCGTGGTCGTGCTGAGGGCTTCGCTGGCATGGTTTTCCTTGTCACCATCGGCATGATCATGAAGGCCACCTGCCAGAACGTTGAGACATATGCAGCAGCGCAAACGATCTTCTGGGTCGGCCATCTCGGACTCATCTATATTATCACGATTGTTCTCTCTGACATGACGTCCCTGAGGAATCGTATGACTATGATTGCCCTGAACGGCACGCCGACGATCGCCACAACCTTTGCCGGTCCTGAAATTGCGCAGCTGTTTTACGACAAGGCCAACTTCCGCTGGGCGTTCGGTGCCTTCGCCATCATTTTGATCGGTTTCAGTGTTCCCGTAGCCGTGATCTTCTTCTTTAGCGAGGTCAAAGCAAAGAAGACTGGCTTGATCCCACCCAAGCAGAAGACCCGGTCTACCTGGGAATCTACCAAGCACTACTTCATCGAATTTGACGGTACATAATCCCCCGTTTCGAAGACGCAAGTTACTTCATAAAACTTGACATACTAACGAACCTAGTTGTCGGCTTGATCTTGGTGATGGCCGGGTGGTCTATGCTTCTGCTGCCATTCTCCCTCGTTTCCAACGCCACCCATCAGTGGAAGAGCCCTACAATCATCTGCCTAATCGTCTTCGGTGTCATTGGATTGGCTCTTTTCGCTCTGTGGGAGAGAAACTTCGTCAAGGTCTCTCTGTTCCCGTACCACTTTCTGAAGGATAGAACCATTCTGGGCGCTTGCTTGGTTTACGGTATCATGTTCGCCTCCATCTAGTAAGTTGACTCCCCATGATGCGGCCTCGTCGCATTGATCCTATACTAACGACTGTGTTCAGCTGCTGGGACTCATACTACCAGTCTTACTTGCAAGTCGCGCACAATCAAGACATCACCAGCTCTGGCTACATCCTCAACGCCTTCAGTTTGACCTCCGCCATCATTTCTCCCTTCATCGGAGTGTAAGTTATTGTGTATCGAGATACCAGAGCTTCTTCTAAGCAAACTTTAGTGCAATCCGATACACTGGACGCTTCAAGTACATCGCCCTCTCCGGCGTGCCTATCTGCGTCCTCGGCACTGCCCTGCTCGTTCACTTCCGTACCCCGTCAACCACCGTTGGCTACCTTGTCATGTGCCAGATCTTCAATGGTGTTGCTAGTGGCATTTTCAGCATCTGCTCCCAGATCGCCATTATGTCGTCCGTCACTCACCAGCAGATCGCCATCGCGCTCGCGTTACACGGCCTCTTCGGCTCCATCGGTGCTGCCATCGGCTTGGCGATCGCTGGCGGTATCTGGAACAACGTTCTCAAGAAGAACATCTATGCAAATCTGCCCGAGGGTAGCAAGGACCTTACCGCCAGCATCTACGCCAGTATCGAAACGCAGCTCTCGTACCCTATGGGTAGCCCCATCCGCACGGCCATTATTGAGGCCTATGCTGATGTTCAGCGCAAGATGGTCATCGCTGGTTGCGCTTTCATCCCTCTGGTGCTTCTGTCCTTGCTTATCTGGCGTAACATCAACGTTAAGACTGTGGAGGAAGAGAAGGGAAAGCAGACAAAGGGAACTGTTTTCTAATTTGGTCTCATACCTTCCCCTCACTCCAGCGGCTATGTTCCGCTGTAGATCTCCCAAGACCTAGCCCATTGAGCCTGAAGCGCTTCGAGATTGGGAGGGATCCTCTAACATAGGTAGACTGTCATATGGCATTCAGACGAACTTTTCAACATTGCATATATATTAACATCATACAAACATCCCAATTCTGTGAAGGAAGTCGTGTTGTCCCTGATTAGCTGCCGTTCCAAAAATTGGCATGCCGCCGCCGTCACTACTGGAGAGTGGTTTTGACCTCACCAAAAACACAAGATCCCGTTGAAGGAGCTGGCGTTAGGCAAACTGAGGGGTTCAAATCGGGAGCTTGTCATGGTTGAAAATGATTATTTTAGACTACTAACAGTGATTTATTCTACTTCGGACAAAGCCGCCCGTTCTGAGTCGGGTAGTGCTCAAGCTGATCGGTGATGTGCCAGTCCTCGGAACCTACAGCCGTCGTCGCATAGAACAGCCCCCAAGGATCATACTTCTGCTTAAGCTGATATAAGCAGTCGTAGTTGCTACCATAAAAGGCCTGCTGCCAGTTCGGCTCGTTAATATCTGCCTCATTGAGATATGCTCCGGCGCCGGGACTGGCTTCTCGCCATGGCTGCAACATCTCCACCAAGTTCTTGTTTGCAGCAGCAATCTCCTCGGGGGTAGCCTCCTGACCCCACATAGCTCCCAGCATGGCGTGCATCAAAGTCTTGCGGAAGGCAGGGTTGACTGCGTTGGTTTGGCTGACGGAAGGGTTAACAGCGGTCTTGAAATGATATCCAAGCATCATGCCAGCAGTCTCAACGCTTTTACGCAATGCTTTGGTCTGTCCAGCTAGCTTGCTATCATCTTCCCAGTTGGAGCGCGGGAAAAGGCGGGAAGCAGTGTGAAAGTTCCACGCGCCGACAGCTTCGGACTTTGCAGCCAAGTGTTTATGACAGTGTTGAGAACGCCGTCAAACTCGGTGTACTTTGTATCGGTCACGGGGATGTGCAAAGCAGAGAGATTGGAGAACAGCGGCGCCGAGACGGCAGTCAACTCGGCTGTATCCATGTCATTTCCCCACTGGGGTGCTATGGAGAAGCTGCCAGTTGTTGCTGGAGCGCACATGATAGACCAGTAGCTGTACATACCAGCGTCGACATAAGCAGGGAATTGGGCAAACACAGCATCCACACCAGACCAGAAGGTCTCTGTAGAAACATTGTTGCCGGTGGCGAAGCTGTAAGTGAGTGTGGTGACGGGTGTCTTGGGGTAGGCTCGGATGACGAGCGAAGTGACGATACCCCATGTGCTGCCACCGCCTCCACGAAGAGCAAAGAAGAGATCGGGGTAGTTCTTCTGATCGACTGAAACAAAACGGCCGTTAGGTAGGACAACCTCCATTGAGAGGACTTGGTCGGCGGCGACACCATACTTGGACATCAGTGGGGAATTACCACCCCCGGCAGTGTACCCGCCACCGGTACCAACGGTCTATCCGCAGCAGCAGGGAACTTACGCGAGCAATACCACCAACAACATGTAGCCCGAGTTCATCAGCTGCCTCGTAGAGCTTTAGAGCCTGGGTTCCGGAGCCAATCTTGAAGGCTGGGCCAGTGTATCCAGAGATGCGATGATGATACTCGGCTCCGAGGTACTGGATACTCTGCAGAGCATGAGTCCAGATTGAAAGCGCGCCAGCACCGGAGGACTTTCCGTTGAAGTCATGCCCCTTGTTCTTGACGATCAAGCGAATGTTGAGATTGCGAGCAAAGTTGACTGCAAGTTGGATCTGGGCTACATTTGTAACCTTGACAACATACGAAGGGTTGCCTCGCTGAGCACAGTTGGCGCCGGTGCGAGCGATGCTTGGAGGGACGCAGCTGACCCCCTCGAACATCGGGTAGTCCAAGCCAGTTGGCTCAGACATTCTTCGATGTTGTCAGCGAGTTCGTAATAACTTGAAGAGACACAATGGGCTTACTGGTATTGAGGAGTTGTCCATGATGCGGTGATCTCATCGCACTTGACTGCGTCGTATTGGGGCCAGTCCTTGTAGCATGGCGCGGCAGTAGGAACCCCGTCAACCAACGCACCCCCTAAAAGCAGATCGAGCAAGAGCCACGTCAAGTTTGACGGCCATGCCTGATCACCGGGGAAAGCCTTGCATGAACGCGTAACACGCTTCTTGACGGCATCTTCATCATCGCCGAAGTTGAACGCAGTTGTGCCTGTAAGGTTGTACATTGTCAAGTTTGCGACCACGTCTGCTGTAAGTTGAGACGATTCAAAGTCGAAGTACTCGATCCCTGATGAGGCCGCATCAGATGCCACAGCCTCAACAGCGGGAGCAATGGTCTCGGTGGTGACAGCTAGTTAGAAACACGGTCAGCAATATCCAAGACCAGGGGGGTTGCAGATGCACGTGTATGAGTGTGAAGAAGCGAGATGAAGATGATTCACACACAAGAGTTGCCATTGGCGGCAACACCTTGGGTTGTCTGGCGCACGACCAAGTCAGCAAGCAACAAAGCTGTGAGCAAGGCCAACGGTCGCAACATGATGGCGGATGGCGTGCTGTTGATCTCACCAGCTGAAGGTTGAACGAACGCAAAAGTAGTCGAAAGTATCAACAAGCACGATGACCAAGGATTAAGGTTGTTGAGTGTACTCTGTGGATTCTTAGTAATCTTATATGTGCTGGCTTCAGGTCTAGTAACTCGGAAAGCCTGGCCCGGTTTTCGCTATCTCTCTTACCGATCAGGTTGTCAGCGCACAATCCACCAAGACCAATATTTGGATGGGGTTTTCAAGACGTACATAGCATGGTCAAGTGTATCCGTACCTTCAAGTTCGATCGGGATGCGCCACTAGCATTGCTGGGACAATTGAGCATGAGCTTTCTAATCAAGCTACGCAGTAGCTTCTCGTCGGGGAGGTTGTCCGGAAAGGGGATACTTGAATGGGGGATACCATCCAAGAACGTCCCTCAACCGTCCAGAACTTCAGACAGCTCCATAAATGACCCAGGGTCCCGGCCAGTGGTGGAGTGCTGATGCGTGCGCAGCAGCAAGGCAAGGGGATCATGGATATCATAGGTGATGCATCGCATAACACTAATCACCGGCTTCTGGTTCTTGAAAATGACTTGCCCATCTGGTACTGCCTTCTGGATGGCTCTCATGTGCGAACAACTCTCGTTACTGAATCCATGATTGAGCAAATCTTGGAGACTCCATTCCCAAGATGCCGACAGTGCGACTACGACAACCTCGTTGACATGTACCATGAAAACGTCGGGCCAGCATTTGTCAGGCACGGGTGGGAAACGCCGCTGAAGGAATCAGCCACAGGAAATTGTTATCTATCCTACGCCTCTGGCTTGCATGTTTGCCTTGTCTTCCGACAAGAACTTTTACATGAACAACGCCGACAGCAAGGAACCCGAGCCAACGGCTTTCTGTCTTGGCCTTCTAGCTAGGTCCAGTGGCAACAACACACGTTGGACATCTGACAGCGACGGGCGACAACATGGAAATAGGCGGAGACGCGCACCACTTTCTCCCGGCTCCGTTGGCGCTAGTAGCAAGGATATATACTGTTCTCCATACAATTACAAGGGGGGTGTTAACCAGATGTCGAACCATCAACAACCAACGGCTTTCGATGGTCGGAGGGGGTTTTTCTGAGAAAATGAAATAGCAACAGAGCATGAGGAGTGAGAGACTTCTCAGGCGGAGCTGAACCACTTACACTTCGAAGACATTCCTCAACTCACCGAAGGACTGATGCTCGATTTCGCTGATCATTGTCTTCTCATTGTATGGCTTCCTGACCTTCCTCACGTCAGATGAATCAGTTTTCGAGCCAAGATGACAGGACCTCCCACTAGTTGGCTACAGAATCTTGGCATGGCCATTGAGATCGCCTGCCCTACTCTTGCACTCATTACGACAATTTCGCGGCTCTATATCAGAGTCGATACGAAAACTCTCGGCTGGGGTATGTCAAACGCGTGGGAACTTTCTCCTCTCCTTTTAAACTGATCATCGTGTCTGGTCATAAGATGACGCCTGCTTGTGTGCCGCGATGGCTCTCTCTATCGCCCTAGCAATCGGATCCGTTATATGTAAGTCTGATCTTATTGCAGATCAAAGTCACTAGAGTTCGTAAGGGCAACTCACCATTGACCATATATCTAGGTATGAAGGAGCTCTACATCGGTATTCACTACTGGGACGTTCCTCTACCCATGAACCCAACGACTGGAATGATCTGGATCTACATTGTCGGCGCCGTCTACAATCCGATTCTTTGCACTGGTCAAACAGTCTGTCCTCATTTTCCTGATTCGCTTTTCCGGTGTCAAATATGTCGTCTGGGGAACAGCTGCATTTAACCTCGCGCTCATGATCGCTACCTTTTATTGCTGTTATCTTTCAATGCACGCCCATTGAGAAGAACTGGAAACCGACCTTGGCAAGGAGTTGTATCCAACAATTCTCCTTCGGAATATCCACGGCGTATTTGACTATTCTAACAGATCTTATCGCTGTTGGTCTGCCATTCTACATCTTCCTGGGCCTTAAGATGCAGAAGAAGAGGAAAATCGGGCTCATGATTGTCTTCATGCTCGGGATCATGTCTGTAATCTTGTATCGTTTCAATTTCCGCGCCCTCAATTTGCTAACCTTGTTTTGCCGGCAGCGTCACGGGCGTGAGCGTCATTCGTCTCTAATTCCTTGCCAAGAACTTCACCGACAAGAGTCTCGATGCGAACTTCTCCCTTGGCTTTTGCGTTTCCTCCATTGAGTGTAACCTAGCCATCATTACAGCATCAGCACCCGCGCTATGGCCTCTTCTCCGATGATGGATGCCTCAGCTGAAGTCTTCCAAGGACCAAGACTATGACAATCAGAAGTACCACACTGGTCAGCAAGAATGGGTCAGGACGGGTGATGGCCATGAAGGAGCGTCTTCAGCTGCCAACGGTGACATTAGTCTGAGAAGCATCAACAACAGACATGCCAAGACCGAAGTTCGTTCCAGTGCATCTTTTGCTCAAGACTCGGACGAGGAGTTGATGAAAGGTACGGGAATCATGCAAACAACCAACTTCGAGGTCACACGCGATGATCATGGTTCCCGTATTGTGGGCTAAAAATCATCGGAGATTAAACATATCTTGACAAACGTCGCGCAGTAAACGGTAGCTTAGTCAAGGCCAAGGCAGATGTTATTCTACGCGCTACATGGAGGTACTTATGTATTGGTTCTTTGCAGAACAAACAGACCTTGATGGATAATTTTCCAACACGTTGGCTTTTGATCAACTGCTCGTCGCGGCTCTGTCCGAAATGATTGCATCTTCCCGATCTAAAGTATAAATGCAATATAACCCTAGTTCAGCCTGTTCTGTGACACTAGCTGGTACCTGCTTGCAATAATGAGTTCCCATCATGCGGCTGATTCCACATGAACATGACTGGAGGTTGAGCGGGTACATGACCATATCTTTTATGGCTCCATGTATGAAAAAGTCGGAACAACAAGGAAAAAGGACATGGACTGATCAGGTTTTTCCTGTTGTAGAATTTCTTCCTGCTACCGTAAGCAACACCAAATATCGGGCGAGAGCCCACAGAACATTCAGACATCGATGAGTTCTCTCACTGAACCGGCCAGCTTCAGAGAGTCGCAACGTGCCTTACCTAAGAATTGGACCAAGCGGAGCAGATTGTGACAGGGATCATGTTTGGAAATTATCCTGGCTTCATCCCAAGTAAGCTGGACGTAACCCAGAAACTCTGTTTGATGTGCCTCGTCAGAATGAGTGTCGAGCAAGCTGACGGCGTTGAAGTTGCCTATCTGCGCAGTCAAATGCCTTCGAAGACGATATTTTGAATTTGATGTGTGCTAAATTGGCTCGCGTTGCCGTCCCGTCCCGTCCGCCACACCGGGATGGCGTGGGGTTCCTCTGATCGAGATCCAGGCGCCGTTGGTATCACACGATCGTGACGCGACATGCTCATATGCCATTACCCAGGCTCTTCCAGATTCTTGGTATTCGCATGGGGACATACATAGTAGGGTTAAAGAGGAGTAATTTCTGCCTTTCACCGTGAGCCCATGCATGTAAGGCGCAGTCCGCGCGGCACGGAGGTGCCGATTGAATCACCTCAAGCAACGGTGTTAAGACCCCGCCTGGTTTACCCCCTTAGGCAGGAGATGAATTGCCGTGTGGCGGCCCCATATTCCCCGGCTCTTACAACCCAATTAGTAAATAAACTCTGACGGCTGGATACAGGAACCTTGGAATCACGACGTTGTAATTTGTTCTGTAAGGGGTGTAGGATGGATTTCGAGTTAATGCCCAATCAGACCGGGCCTTTTCTTCGTTAACCAGCGGGCAAAGGCTATCCCGTCGGCAGCTACTGGCTCAGATAAATATTCTGCTTGATGGCACTCGATTCTCTGTGAAGATTTTCTGAGATACTGTGTCATCAAGCCCCAAAAACATATTCGTTACATTGGCCAGACATCGTGTCTCATTCTTTGGGCTCATAGTCGCAGCCGGCGTCTCGGCCTTTCTGACAGAGGAATTTCCCTGGCAGCCTCCCGGACCGGGAGACTTGCGCTCGCCATGCCTCGGCATCAACACTCTCGTTAATCACGGTCTGCTGCCGCGCGACGGTCGCAACATTGACCTGGAAGTTCTTGGAGAAGCCACGGCACTGGGCTACAACATGGAGCACAACACCATGTTAGCGGTCAGCATTCCCGCATTTACGACATTGACAACGGGAAATAGCTCGACTTTCCATCTCAGCGACGTCGATCAACACGTTCCGCAGGTCATTGAGCACGATGGAAGCATAACCCGCGACAAGTACTTTGGCGACAGCAACAGCTTTAGTCACGCTGCTTGGGGCCGCGCATTGGCTTCTTGGGGAGACAATGAGATCATCGATGTAAGTTTCCCAGCGCTTGATGGAGGTACCATCTCTGCAAAGCTAAGAAACCCCAATTATAGTTCGCTGCTGCTGCCAGTGAAATCAAAGCCCGCTTCGAATAGGGTGAGGCAAACATTCCAGAGTTTAACGGCACTTTTGCGAGAACCGGCTCGCTACTTCGGTATGCCTTGCTTCTGTCGGCGTTTGGAGACTATGGAAACGCCAACTTGACTCTGGTTCGGTATTGGGTCGAGCATGAGAGGCTTCCTCTGAGACTGGGATGGCAACCACCTGTGAACAACATCAATTCCGCCATGAACAGACATATCGCTGCTAATATCTCTGCCTTATGGGTTTAGAGATGCATGCACTTGAACAGCTCGGCATGGCGTTACGAGAAACTGCAGCTTCGAATTCAGCTCCGTTATATAGGTACGCAGCTACCATCATGTAAATATTGACTACATCAAAAGCGATGCATCCTTAGTTTATATCATCGCTTCACCTACTTAATGCATGCTTGGCAAGAGGATTAGTTCGAGAAGGGTTGTCTTTGAGATGGCAGCTACCAACTAGAGTAAACAACGCCTTCGTACGGTTGAAGTGTGATGCTTCCCCCTCCGATGCTCTCGGCATTGCTGCCAAGTAGCTGCTTCCATCCACCAAAACCCTGCAGCTCCAAGTTTTGTTGCTTGTCCGAAAAGTTCAAGAGAACAAGTGCCTTCTTCTCTTTATGACTTGTCATGGTAAACGCAAACACTTCCTCACTCTCCCCGAAATCCTTGACCTCAGAGAATGTGCCATAAACAAAAACGTCCTTCTCCTGCTGCCGGAGGCTCAAGACTCGCCTCCAAAACGCCAGCACACTACCATCATCTTTCTCTTGCCGCTCAACATTCCACTCGCCATAGTCGTCGTTGACGCGCATCCAGGGTTTTGAGCCCTTGGTGAAACCCCCATGTGCTTCTGCGCTCCACTGCATGGGCAGTCGCCCGTTGTCTCTCGCTTTGAGTCTCATCTCCGCCAAAACATCCGACATATCTGCGTCTTTGCCCCTCTTTTGAAGCACGCTGTTGTAGTAGTTCTGGCCTTCGATGTCGGCATAGTCTTCAATCGTCCAAGACTCTGGGATGTTCGCCATTCCAATCTCTTGTCCCTGAAGCAGGAATAGTGTGCCGCTCAGAGTGCCCATATAGATGGCTAGCATTTTGGCGGCTTGTTTCCTGTACTGGGGCAAGTCGGATGCGTAACGTGAGAGCGAGCGGCCAGAATCGTGGTTGTCAAAGTAGACCGCGTTCCAGCCGTCGCACTTCAACATTGCCTTTTGCCAGAGGTTGGTGATGGTTTCGAGTTTCGAGAGACGGAAATCGCCGTGCTCATACTTGTGGTTCTTGCCAAAGTCCATGTCCACAATGTCCCCGGTGAAGACCATGTTGAGCTCATGTCTGTCTTTGGCGACGTACTCGGCAACGCTGTTCTCATCCTTGGTAAAGCCCAGCTCACCGACAGTCATGCAGTTGTACTTGTCGAACACCTTCTCGCGCATCTCACGGATGTACTCGTGCATCCGAGGACCGCTGGCATAGTACAAGTCACCTGGCTGAAACTCCGAGTCGGGCCGTGTTACGGGTGCATCAGGCAGGTCGGGGTGTTTTGACATGAGGTTCATCGAGTCGATCCGGAAGCCATCAGTGCCTCTTTCCAGCCAGAACTCCATATCAGAGTAAGTAGCCAGACGCATATCCTCATTCGTCCAGTCGAGGTCTGGTTGTGAGGGCAAGAAGAGCGAGAGGTAGTATTGGCCCGTTTGCTCGTCCCATGTCCAGGCACTGCCGCCAAAAATGGAGGCCCAGTTGTTGGGTGGTTGACGGTTGCCACTTGAGTCGATCTTTGGGTCTCGCCAGAAATACCAATCCCTCTTGGGCGATGACTTTGATGAGCGAGACTCTATGAACCACTCATGCTCGTCGCTGGTATGGTTGACGACGAGATCCAAGAGGACCTTGATACCTCTCTCATGGCAGCCCTTGATCAAGTTCTCTGCGTCCGCAACTGTGCCGTATGGTCTGTGGATGTCGCGGTAGTCGGATATGTCATAGCCCATGTCATTTTGAGGGCTCTTGAAGATTGGAGAAAGCCAGATGGCTGTGGCGCCAACGGACTTGATGTAGTCCAGCTTTGAGATAATGCCTGGAACATCACCAAGTCCGTCATTATTGGAATCGAGAAAACTTGCAGGGTAGATCTGGTAGACGACAGCTTCTTTCCACCATTGTCTGTCTGGGGAACCTGGTGATGCCATAGCGGCTATGATGAAGAAGACGAGACCCGGGTAAGTATCGGTGAGGTGAAAATGAAGTGTGAGTAAACTCAAGAGTAAGGACAATTATGAGTTTGTAATGAACGGTCGCTTCAAAAGGTCAAGCTTGTTCGCTTCTTATGTTCAATCTTCAGAGTCCCAGCATTTGAAGTTGGCTCATTGAAACTCAACCCCCGCAGCTACCTACCCCAGATCAACAAGTCTCAGTGATGATTGGGGGTTGGTGCCAGAATCTTGCGCACTAATAGCAGCCTCATCTGTCTCACCTGCGTGACGCGTTGGAGTCGGCTGAATTGCCATGGTTGAATTATGATTCGCCCGTCCCGGAGTGGGGAAGCTACTACTTAGTCCTGGGCAGCAGTCACCCCCACTGCGAAAACCGAGGTCGGCCATTCCTAGATCGTTCTGTGGACTGTAAGCTTCCTCGCCACTAGCATGGATCGGTCCACGTCGGCACGATCAATCGTCGGGTTGAATGGTGGCACTGGAAAGCTTTAGCAGTAGTATTATGTGGCCGTTCTCTCGGTCTCGACACCAATAGACAACGTTGAGCAAACTATCTGCATGTGGATACCAGGGAGAGACGCGGAGAAGGACGGAAACATGGGGAAGGCAAAAGTTGCTGGGTTGGACAAAAACGATAACCTGCATGTGGGACTTTGGGGGCTGACAAACGCTGAAATTCTCGGGACTTTGAAAGCGGATGAGCAGCTGATGAATAAGGAGCTCCGTTGAGTCACAGCGCCGAAAACACGTCTCACACCACACTTGGATATTGACACTCGATATTGATTCTGGAACTTCTGGGACATGTTTTCTCAAATGCATCATGTCATATTGACCCATTCGTTCCATTTTGTAGATTACATGTACTCTTGTCAGTCGACTTGATTAGTATGTATCATCACTTACACTTCTTGCAAGTGTCAGCATCGTTGGGGTATGGGATTCATCTGATGCCAAAACCACCCTGGGAAAGCTTGATATCACTTAACTCTGAAAAGGCTCTGCAAGTTACAACAGTTTGTAATCCGACTCATAGCTTTTGTAACAGCAAGAAATGACAGCCAAAATCCTATGCTGTACACTTTGTGCCAAAACTGCAGAGTCAAGAACTCAAGATGCAGATGTGGAGCTGCTAGTTGAACCTGGATTCTGGATTAAGAGTAAACAGTATTATCAACTAATTCTATCGAATCTTGTGACCAAATTTATAAGCCCCGCCGTGCCGGATCCAAGTTAGAAGTCTTCGGCGAGCAAAGAATGCCTCGGCCGAAGCCAGGAATCGTGTTTGCTGCATTTGCTGTGTAAGGTGCCATCGGCATGTTCCTTCCCGGAAGTAATTCTAGTCAGAATTCCCCAACTGAGTTGATGCATCCGCACTCGAGGATACTTGGGAGTCCAGTATGCAGTATTAATCCGTGCAACTGAGGTACGCTTTCCGACAGATCGGTAGGGCCCACGTCGACTCGTGATAGAGATGGTCATACCTCGTTGATAGTCTGCTCTGCGGGAATGCATGTAATTGATAGAAAACTTGTACAACGGTCTAGAAGCCATTGCTGAACCGCAATTTCGAACATTACTCTAGGTGTCTCGGTTACGAGAGCACCTCGGTCCTCAGGCTCATCGCTCATCAGTATCCGAACTTCCGTTAATGAAGCTTTGGCAACAATTCCAACGAGTGTGCCAACATTAAGAGCCAACGAACTTACAAATCTGATCATTCGGTCTCTCGATATTCTCTCCGATGGACCATTAGTGGCGTGAAAATGGGACAATCGCAGTTTCTTGCGTGAATACGTCCACCCCCGGGAAGCGGGTGCAAGCACCTTTCACGACTTATTGCAGTGGCTCATGCCTCAAGTCCTATGTTAGTGAGCTGCTAGTTCTCCACCAAGAGGCTCAACAACCAATCGAAATTCAACCATTTCAACCGATGCCATCAAACATCGATAATCCACCAGACTAACAATTCCAGCGAGACATGCGAACGTGAGCAGACTAGCCAGCCAGATGGCGAACCCAAGGACTTGTTCTCCTTACCAGCGCTTAAATTTCCCCATGCCGTATTCCCCGTGGGGACTGCTGCCACTGGCGTCGTCCGATGCAGATGAACAAAGTATTCGGAACCGAGCCCATGGCTCGCTGTAACCTCCTAATGAAATTTGTATAAAGTCTTAAGGGTACGCCTCCCTGTTTCCTGGAGGCAGTTTCATTCAGACTATTTTAGAATCATCTCCTTATTCGTAATACCTTCAACTTGATATTTTCATCTTGTCCTCTTTCACAATGGACGCCAAATCAGCAGAGGCGACAACTGTCGTCGCCCACGACCATATCGAGAAACTCGCCATTGCGGATGAAGCCGTCACAAGGGCAACTGAGAATCAAGACCTGACCCCCAAGCAACAATACCAGCGTCTTTGGGCAAACCTCAAACAAGACAAGCGATATGTCTTCTGGGCACTCTACATCATGTCCCTTGTCTTCGGATGGGGTTACGACTCTGGACTTTCAGGCGCCGCCATTGCCTTCCCTGACTTCCGCAAGGCTTACGGAGACTATTACCAGGTTGGAGACCAATATGTAATCCCTGCTCTTTGGCAATCTCTGTGGAACGCAGCCAGCACTATCGGCCAGGTCTTAGGTGCCTTCCTCACAGGCCAGTTCGCCGACACCGTTGGCCGCAGAGCCGTTCTCTGGACAGCCGTCATTCTGTCTCTCTCCTCCTCGTTTGCCTTGGTCTTCGCCCCAAGCCTGCCAGTTCTCTTCGTCTCCAAGCTGCTGCTCGGTTTCTCAGTCGGCCTTTCAACCGTCACGCCTCCCCTCTACGTTACCGAAAACGCTCCTCCGGCCCTTCGAAGCTCCCTCAGCTCGTTGACCAACGTCATCATCGTTCTCGGATTTTTCCTCTCTTCCATCACTGCTTGGGGATCCTCCAAGATTGAAGGCCAATGGAGTTACCGCCTAGCGTTCGCCATGACCTTCCTGGTCCCGGCGCTCTTCATGATTGTCTTGCCGTGGCTGCCCGAGTCCCCGGTGTGGTACGTCAAGAAGGGCAGAGACGATGACGCCCGCAAGGCAATCTTCAAGCTCTACGGGAAGAACGTCGATGTCGAGGAGAGACTCAACTTCATCAAGTCTGAGCTCGAGCTTGCGGCAGGAGAGGCGAACATGGCTAAGCAGACAAGCTGGAGAGCGATTTTCTCCAAGGAGCACCGCTTCCGAACGCTTGTTGCTGTTCTTGGATTGCAGTCACAGAACTTCTCTGGCGGTTATTTTGCGAGTGAGTATTCCACAACACCGACTTGTTTCAGAGACGAAAGCTAACAAATCAATTTTAGACACTTACCAAACCTACTACTTCGAGCTCATCGGCCAGTCCGACCCTTTCGGACTCACTGCGATCTCCTCCACTCTCCAATTCCTCTCAAACTGCGTTGCAGTCACAGTTTCCGACGTCCTCCCCCGCAGAAATTCCCTAGTTGGCGGCGGAGTATTGCTGTGCTGCTGGTCTATCATCATCGGTGGAACATCTCTTGCTGGAACCGCCAACTACTCCGCGAACACGGCTCTTCTCGCCTTCATGATCACATGGTCAATGTTGTACACCGCAACTGTGGGTTGCTTCGGCTGGGCTGTTGCTCAGGAGACTGCCTCGCAAGCCACCAGGCCCAAGACCATCGCCTTCAGCTTGGTATGCCAGCAACTCACAGCTCTTTTGCTGTCATCGGTGTTCCCGTTCTTCATCAACCCCGATCAGCTGAACTGGGGCGGCAAGATCATGTTCCTCTTCGTTGGCGCTGAGGTGTTCGTTCTCGGACTTCTCTTCTTCTTCCAGCCTGAGACGAAGAACAGAACCTACCAGGACATTGACCACATGTACGCCCAGGGCATCCCACCAAGGAAGTTCAGCGATTACGTTGTGGTAGATGGAGTTGCCATTAAGAAGTCCACCTCGTAGGGTATTCGTTACGATAGGCGCAGGGGAGGTCAAGGGTGTAATGTTTGTCTGGGTTTCAAAGACCATATCTCCATACAAAGCGAACGGGTTTTCAAGTTCTCAAAATTTAGCCTAAATTTTCGCAGATAATGGGGAAGAGACACCATGCTAGTACTGCAAGTCCCTTACTTGGATTAGTTCAATTAATGCCCCATAACCATGTGCGGAGAGTGCGGAGTCTTGCCTTAGATCTGGAGAACTTCTGCCCGCAATACGAAGTAACCCCCTACCCCAGCCTTCATTCATCCTGCATGACGCTTCTTCTGATCTTCGCCTCTTCACGATCTCCATACTATTAATATGCATCATGTCCCAGGAAACCACATGCGACATTCGCTACTCTAAAAGACCACCCAAGATTCGACAAGCCTGTGACCCTTGTCACTCGCGCAAAATTCGCTGCGATGGATGCTGGCCCTGCGCCAACTGTCAGGAGGCAATATTGGAGTGCACATACTTAGCAGTGCCGAAGAAGACAGGGCCGAAAGGCCCACGGCATGCACGGAAATCGATTCAAAGGCAGAAGCCTACCTCTCACACATCAAAAAGAGACTCAGCAGAAGCCGGAGAGACTCAGACATACATATCACCAGTCACGCCACCATCGCCGATTCAGACCGCGACGCCGAGAGACGACAGCTTTCAGCCCTCACCCCTAGTATCAACCGACATCATAGAGTGGTGCCTCGATGCCTTCTTCAGACACAAATACCCACTTACGCCTATCTTACATCGTCAACAGGTCGAAGATTGCATACGCGACCTCTCAACCTCGCCCGAGAAATACGGGCTCATGACAGCCTGCTCTGCGGTCATCTCCCTCTCGCCCGAGATATTGCAACCGCCAGACCCATCATCGCAGATGCCACCCGATCTACCCGCCCCTATCCTTCCGACACCCGAGTTCCTCATCTCAGAAACCCTTCGAGCTAGGCGGCAATGCAATCTCGCCGAGCAGCAGTCCTTGCTTCACGCGCAAACCTCCTTCTTCCTATTCTCGGCCTTCTTCTGTATGGATAATGATAATGCGGCATGGTTCTATCTCAGAGAGTCTATCACTATTCTTCAGACGCTACGACTACACGAGGAAGCCACGTACACCGACATCACCGATCCGGTCCTGGCGACGTACGCTCGACACATGTTTTGGGTGCTATTCATTACGGAGAGGGCGTATGCGCTACAGCGGCATCGGCCGTTGACACTGCAGAGCACACTGGGTCTTCCCATTGTCGATCCGTTGAGCTCAGATGCCGCAATTCTCCCCGGATTCCTCGATCTCATCTCCCTGTTCAGGCACTTTGATACCGATTTCATAGCGACATGGAACTCTTCTACGCCATCAGCGACATCGTCTTCAGAAGCAACAGACCCGGAACATCTTTCCAAACTACAGACGGTCTTAAAATACGCAATTCCAAGCGTATCAAAATACTCAGAGATGCAACAGGCCGATCTCTTGATTTCACGACAGTGGCTCAAGGTCATCGTGTGGAAACTATGCGTGTCCAAGACCCTTTTATCTACCACTGATAGTGAGGACAGCATGTCACTGAGCTATCCCACCGCCGTCGCCCGAGATGTGGTGCTCATTTCACGGCTGCTACCGACTAAAGCCTTCGAAGCCAATGGCGTCGGCATATTGGAGAAGGTTTTTGATGTAGGATGCTCACTGGCAGACCTGATATCTCTCGGTCCAGCCACGAACCAATGGTCTGCTATGCATGTCGGACCGATTGATATTCTAATGGAGATTGTGAGGATAGTTGGGACGACTCTTGGTGGGAGTTACAAGCACTTGGACATGTTGTATAGCAAGGCAAATGATTGCCTCTTTATGAATGTGGACAGAATCGTATCTCCAGCTGCAGTACACCTGGAGGTTAATGATCTTGAGGAGATTTTCGAGTAGGATGCGCGATAACAAGGATTCCATTCTATATCCCAGTCGGATTCTCTGGCTATCCTGGTGTAGCATCGTTGATGTCTTTTCGAGCTTTCAACCATATCATGTCATAGTTCGTCTTGAACTGATTGTTGTTACCTTGAAAAGCTGTGGCAGTCGTTTCAATGATGGAATTGACCGGATCAGGAAACGTCGGCTCTCACGTGAGGTACTCTGCCAAGACACACCGATGCGCCACATAACACCCACCAACACCACCCACTCAATACTCCGTACACGCACACTCACACATGATTAAGAAAGGGGATGCTGTCTTTTTTTCCTCTATTAAAAAAAATCCCAGTCTCACTCAATACTTAGTACCTTAGACTTTCGCCTTCTTCTGCTTATCTAAACCACTCACTTTCATTAAGACACGCAAGTCACACTTCTTCAGTTACGTTACCATGGGCTTTTCAACGGAAGCTGTAATTAATTGCCGTCATTGCCCTGCTTATCTCCCTTCCGCCCGCCCTAATAGTAGTCTTTCAATGGATGCAACGCAGAAAGATTAGTCCTTCTGGACTTCCTGGTAGATATTCCGCATTAACATATTTTCCGCCCACTCTAACAAGTCACATTGATTTAGCACCAGCGACTTCCGTACTAGCTCGTCCCCAACCACCGTGGAGACCGGACCCCATCGCCGCACTTATACCTGATGCTTTGGATACATTGGAATGGTACTCTATGACACGTGAGACTTGCAGATTCGAATACACGCAATCGAGATCGGGAAGATCAAGGTCGCGTGTCATACCGGCTTGTTAGCAACTAAGCGTATTAGTCGTCGAGCTCATGGCAGATTTGACGCTTCTGACTGTTCCACAGTCCCACTGTGGGGCCAGACAGGACATTGTTCATTCGGAGCACTTCTGTACTAGTACGTTCAAGTAGTCGTAATCTGCACATTATTCAGGGTGTAATGGACGACGTAACCATTGAAGAAGGGTTCGATACTATCTCGGGTGTTTGCATTCTAGGTTGGGCACTTGGGACATGGAGAGGCTGTCTGTCCTGGGTTTTTCAAATTCTAACAAGACTTTTCAAACTTCCGTTCGCTGTGATCATCGTGTTTCCTATGCAACCTAATGGCGAGGCCCAAATTTACCCGTTTAATGGTAAAGTACCTCAGCTGGCCTCATCCGAGACTCTCCCCATGTTACTTTCTACTTTCCAACTGCAATCATTGGTGACTGTGGTTGGAAGCTGATGATGCAGAAGTCATCTGCTTTCCACACACACCAACAAGGCCCAATGCATGTTCCGATCCCTCCTCGATACCAGCGTTCTCCATCGGATCGACTCGGCCAGATGCTTAACTATATCCCCTTTCTCTCTCAATACTCAACTGTCTACTGGAATGTCATTGCTGCTCAATGAGCCTCTCTTGCGGTCTGATACAGTGCAAAGAGTAGTTGGCGGCCGCCCTAAAACTACGATCTCTTATATGCAAACGTGACCTCTCTGCCTGTTAAGTCTGGCCATATCACTTGCGGGTTATGTTCCGTATAATCATAACTTTGCTACTGGACGGTCTATCAGGCATCGACAGGGACCTGGCTTCGCTATTTTCAATTTGCATTAGTCCTCCCATAGCAGAGTAAAGCAGACGCCGGGCGGGTGTCTTGGTGTACTACCCATCACAGTGACGGATCAATCCAGGACACAATACGGAGTACAGTACCTTATGTATCCGTATGCGCCTAGGCGAAAGCCTAGGAGGCGCTTTCTGGTCAGTGGCACACAGTCAATCTAGCCCGACGGTACCTGTTGAGTGGTCAGCCTTTGCCAATTAAGGTCTAGGGAGGGGTGGCAGGGATCAATCCGTTGTCATCCCGTCGCCGTGTGTTGGATCGGGGTGCGCCGCGGCATCACTTCGAGGTCGAAGACACAAGTTCAATAAAAGACGAACGAACTCGCCCAAACTCCATGTGCGTCCGTCTTCTCCTTCGCTCTCGTATCTACGGACTTGACTGCGCGATGCAGAGTACATGTGCAAGCTTAGCTTAACAGTCAGAGTTTCGAACTAGGACCGCTGCCCTGACCATGGGCATTTCAACAGAGGCTGTCATCGCTATTGTCGCTCTGTTTGTCGCTCTTCTCCCCATCATATTCAAAGCATTGCAATGGATGCGTCAAAAACGGCAGCGCACTGACCTTCCGGGTAATTCTTCCTCTCACTTCCACCAACCATTCTGAACTCAGAAGAATCTTCCCTTTTCAGTTTTGCTGACTCATTGTACCTCACCCTTACAACAGCGCCAGCAGTTTCCCCCCTGGCCCAAACCCAATTACCGTGGAGACCGGACCCCGGTGCCCGTAGCGAGCTTTCCACACTTACACCCCGCAATCTCGACCAGAACATGAATGCATTAGAATGGTACTCAGTAACGCGCGAAACGTTCAAGTACACGAGAGTCACGTCGGATCATTCAAGGTCTACCCAATAACACAAGCACAGCTGTAAGGGTTTCCTCTCATTGATGCATGCAAATATTGGGTGAGAAGGGGTTAATTACGTGTAATTGCGAACTCCGGGCCCGGTCGCCCAGGCCCCGGTGCATTCAAACGGTGAAGTGGAACCGACCGACCCTGCGGGGCACCCCCGCACCGACGGAACGGATCGAGGGTCAAAAATGACTGGGATTCAGACACTTTCATAGAGGTACAACTGTCATGGCAACGTCTCTGTGCCCATCAGAGAGTAATTACACGAACTGTATATATATGTCCTACGAAGCATGAAATAAGAGACCTTTCATACTGCAGTCTGCAGAGATGCCGTCTCAATCCATGCTCCTTACTTTCAGGTCTCTTCCTACTCTTACCTAATTCGCAACGGGCTTGCTCCGGCCTTGCATGCTTGTATTGCTCTTTGGCACCGAAACATTCAATTGTCACTGGGAACGCCGTGCCCGGATATGTGGACTTTTGGGAATGTGGCCTTGCGAAGAGAGGAGGATTGGAGGATCTTCTGCAGATGTCAGTCATGATTGGGCTATATAATACCTGCTGCCTTGTATGCGATTTACACATTACGCTGGGGGGTTTTTTTTTCTTTTTTTTTTTTTTTTTTTTT
>JFFI01000553.1:24664-49696 GCA_001563125.1 Colletotrichum salicis
TGACTTTTGTTCCTGTTCTGCAGCTATCATCATACCTCAAATATTCAAAACATTCTATGATCTCCAACATGAATCAAAGATGTACGGAATAGTCGGCCACGCCTCCTAATGGGGGCGTGGATGCATGTACCCAAGTACTTACATTCGTGCAAGCATGTTGGGGTAGGTAACTCAGCATCTCGGCCGACTTCCAAAGGGGGGCGTGGGGTTTGGTGCAGACCGGGAAAGACCAACACCCTGCAGCAATTTGCATCCGACACCTCGCCGCCTTGGAATTTCCATCCCCGAAAAGCACCTCCAATTCTAGGAAGGAAGGAGGGGAAGGAGGGAAAGGGGAATAAGACGGAGAGTGATGATACCCAAAGTCGCCTAGTGCTCTGATGAATGCTAGAATGCCACAGCTGCTGGGTCTGGGCTGTTGAGGTGCCTCCTCTCGAAATTCTCAGCCACATCTTGTAGTTTTCGTTCTCGCGTTGACGTTAGGATGTGGCAGATCCAACCCAGAATCGTCAGGCAAACTGACCTTTCTCTCCAGCTGTCAGTTCAGAGCATACTTAGGCCAATGGCACACCTCCCCTGTCAACTTACGCAGGCGTGACCATTGACAGGGCCTGAGAATAGCGGGTACAGGGAAGACAGGGGCGAGAGAGTTGGTGCCGAACCTGACCCTAACCAGACAACTTTGCGTTCCATCGTGGCGTTTGGGGGAAAGAGACGACGAACGGTCACGTGGACGACTTTGGCTGCTTTCGGCCGGCCTGCATCGTCGACCAATGAGAACCTAGGACTTGCACAGGCCATGTCCAGCCACAGGAGGGTCCGGTAGCGTCACCCTCCTTACCCTACGGAACCTGACCATATAACTTCATCAGTGTACGAATAGACCTCAGGGCAGTGAAGGAGTAAGATCATGTCCTTGCAGGTGCTATCTTCAATATTATGAGTGGCTCCAGTGTGCTATGCCTGCTTGTACGGTCACATGTGTGTTGGCCATGCGTTCCTAAGCTAGCTTCCAAGGCCATCCGAGGTAGACAGCCCATTGGCACTGAGTGAGAAGTGGCACTCGTAAACCGAATTTACTCGGCATAAATCGTGGGTGCTGGTGTTTCGGGCAATCGAGGTCTACGTAAGATAATAAAATTGCCAGACCTTCACGCCATCGCCGAGTCGTCTTGGCACGTTAGCATGGTGAAAGGAGCGCTTTTTAAGTTGTATGGGAGGAAATCGATTTTGTCCCCCACCTGGAGGGCTGGTTTGGACATCTGCATATTTGCGCACGGGCCCACATCTACCCGAGCCCGTTGTGAAGATGACATGGAACCGGCCGAGGCGAAGCATCACGCACCGCCCCCAGACTTGCCGAATTCCAACGCCAACCCGCCTGGAAACGCCACGTTCCCTGCACTGACAGGGAGATGGATGTCCGCCGCATACGCAGTATCCGCCCTCACTTCACACCAATTCGTACCACACTGTTCCTCACAAGGTAAACGTTCGTTCCAACACAGAGACCCTCAGAACCCGCGAAAACGCCGGTGTTCTAACCGTCTCCATCCTGATCCGTCGCATTTTCATTTGTTTGCTCACCCCCCGCTAGAGCACTTGTCACAACCTCAGATCTTATTAGACTTGACTTGCGGTGCTGACGAGACTTGACTTGCGGCCAAGGCGATGCCATTCTCGACACAACTCGATCTGCCCGGCAGCCTGCGACATTCAGCGGACATTGAAAATGCTATTTAACGTCTGGCACGCACGCGCTCCATTCCAAAAAGATTGAACGGAGCATCGCCAGCACGTTGTTACTTACGTCCATTAGTTTCCTCGACCTATGCCTCGGTTGTAAACAAGATTCTGCACTCCCGTTTATCGCCTCTCTATTAATTGCTAGATCGCCCTACGCCGTAGCCCACTTTGTCTTCATCCGACCCCTATCAACTCAAGCTACCCCGCCACCATGGCATTGTCCGCGGAAGCCACCATTGCTATTGTTGCAATCATTGCCACACTTCCTCCCACCATGTCTGCTATCCTCAAATGGGTGCGACAGGATGTGGATCGCCGCCCTCTACTGCCAGGCAAGTCTGTTTTGCGATATGGCTCTCAAGCCAAAGGACTCAAAACCTAATGCTGATTGTGGTATTAGTCAACATCGGTGACCAGGGGCACGAGTTCCAACTAATCCTTCCCTCCGGGGTTGTGAGATGGAACCTGAGCCCGCCTGGGACATTCAGAGATCCTTAACGCAGACTCCCCACATCTAGGCATGTGCTAGGGTACTTACATGTAAGGTAGACATGGCACATGTTACCTACCTTATCAGCGAAGCTTCCCCGAAGGATAGGGATCTAGTATACCTACCTCAGCTTTCTTACACCATGAAGACAGGCTGGGATTTACAGGTCACGGGGAGGGGAGTGGCTACGAATGCGAATGCACTCCTTTTAATGTGAAATTCAGAATTTCACATATCTAGACTTTGGGTTCTCATTGAAGCTATGAGTCCTGAGAAATCGGTATTGGGACAATTAGTGGGATTAGGCACATGGACAAAATAGGTTTATCAGGTAGGGACGGAACTGGGGCATGGACGGATAGGGCGTTCTGCCGGTATTACTTGCGATGGGTGTCAGAGTTCTTATGTCGCTCAAGATCTCATTTGAACGGCCAATAAATAAAGCTTTCTATGATTGATTACCACGCGGCTCCCATCTCATTGTATGGCCTGCATTTGAAAGCAAGTTAGTGGCTCTGGGTATAACTACGGTGTTATTACGGTACTTAAGGTTTACATAAGGTATGCATTAAACCCTCACGCCGCCTAGTGCATCGTCAAACACCTCAAAATTCCCCTCATTCTTCCGATCGTAAACCGCAAACCAAACCTCCCTCCACCACCCACCACCAAACTCGGCCTCCCCCAACACCTCAAGCCAACACTTGACGACCTCTTCAGGAGGGTTTCTGAACGCACCGCACCCCAATGCGCCCAGTACAAGCAGACTGTGCCCCCGACTCGCCGCTATCCTCAAACAAAGCCTCATCTTCGCCATCGTGAGCGTCCGATCGGTCTCCTTTGCAAAATCGTACACTTCCTCATCCCCCGCAGGCGTAGTAATTTTCCGCTTCACAACATCTGGTCTCCGAATTGCCGCAATGCTCAGAACGCTCACCACAGGTAAGTCGTCATACGCGACCCGCGGAACAAGAAGCTTATGACCGCTCGCCATATCACCCCGGATGACCACAACGTCAGGAGTGTAAAGTCCCCCTCGGCGCTTCAAGGGATAATACCGCTTATGCAAACTGAGGTACAGCGACGAGCGATAACACATGGCTTCCTCCTGTGCAATAGCGCCCTTCAACCACCCGCCGCCGGCATGAATGTCAGACGCCATATTCAATACCGCCACACGCCCGCCATCAGGCCGCCGCCTCGCGAGTTCGATTGCAGCATTGAGCGAGTCCTCATTGACGATCTTGATCTTTGCGCGCGGCGTGTACCCCGGGCAGGCTGAGGTTTTGAGGGGCGGGAGGTAGTCCAGGTGCAGGTCTTCTGATTTGGAGGCGTTGATGTTGGGGAGGTGGGGGAGAATCTGGGGAAGCGCTGAGCGGGTTTCTGCTGCGACGGCGGCGAGAGATGGACTTGAGCGGTCTGATGGTTTTTGGGTGGATTTTGACGAGGACGAGGGGCCTGGTGCTGATGCTGACTGCGTGGAGGATTGCTGGTTTTGCGGGCGAGGTTTCTTCTGTACTCCTCCACCGTTCTTAGAGAAAGAGAAGTCGAAGAGATTGCTCTGCCGCGACATCGTGATGCGCATGTGATGTTGAGGCACTAAAAGAGCGGTAGAGATTGATGAAAGTCGTGAGATGACGAGAGAGATTGATATGTTGCCTCGAGGTCGGTGCCTAGCGCCAGAATGAGATGGGATGCGCCTAGAAGCGAGACCCTGGCTGCGGGGTCGCTTGTTCGCTCGGTTGGTGCCGTAATGTGCCTGGAGATCTCTTGCACCCCGGAGACGTGCAAGGATGCGCGTACTGATTGACGAACTGCCAAGTAAGGCAAGATATCCGTATAGGTAGCAATTGCGGCAAAGAGTTGAAAGGTGAGGTGGAGCAGAGGCCAAGAGGATGGGGAAAATTAGGTTGTCGACAAATTGAAAGTGTACCGGCTTACCGGGCTGACTCACTGACGGCGCTAGATAAGTTCTCTACGACAGTTCGGACGCACGTATTGGGCCGCCTCAAGCCGTTGCGACGGAAGGAGCCTTGGGAGCCAATTGATTAGACACGAAAGGTAAGAGCGATAGAAAAGGAGACGGCGATAGGCGATCCATGTGATTGCGCTCGAGTCTCTTCGTGGAAAGCCCCCGTGGTCTCTACTTGTATCAAGGCCATTTGTTGGGCATGGGTATCATTTCAGATTTTGTCTAGATGATTTATACATAGTGTTACAAAACTTTACACCCTTCAACGTTGCCTATGATATCTCGAAAGACAACTTCAGGCCTTCGTCTTAATGGCTCCCTCGGGGGATCGCATCCTCAGCCTCAAACTTGCGCGGGATAAGGCCCTCAGCCATATCAATCGCGCTTTGCATGTCATTCTTGTTGAACAAGAACAAACCCTGGATCGCAGCGGTGCTTGTGAATCGGTTTGCCGTCTCCCCGGTCCCATTGCCAAAGAGCCCCAGATTCTCCAGCCTCTGCAAGAAACGTTCCCGACCGGCACCGTCAGTGTCCACGTCGCCGTAGAAGCGATCCCACATCAGACCAGCTTGGTGTTTGGTCGCCTCGCCAATGCGCATCATCATATCCACACGTCCAGGCCGGATCAGAGCTGGATCCAGCCGCTCGATGTGGTTCGTCGTCAGGAATGCGATACGCTCTTCGCCGGCAGCCAAACCGTCGAGCGCGTTGAGCAGGCCAGAGAAGGTTACGCTGGCGCCGCTGTAGCCATCGGCATCGCGTTGCCGGCGATTGACGAACGCAGAGTCTGCATCCTCCAACAAAAGAATACTCCGCCGCGGCAGCTTCGTCAGCAGGTACGCCAGCTTGTCGTCCGTCATACCCATCTCGCTGAGGTTGACCATGGCCACGCTAAAGTCCAGCTCACCAGCAAGAGACTGAATGAAGGAACTCTTGCCGCTACCAGGGGGTCCGAACAGCAGGTATCCGCGACGGTAGGGAATGCCACGGTCGACGTACCACTGCTGTCGTCCCAGGAAGTCCTTCACGTCGTCCACGATGCCCTCCTTCACGCCCGCGTCCAGTATAACCGAGCCGAGAGGTCGCTTCTTCCGAGGATCACCGAGCGGCGCCCATTCCATGCCCCTCGCAGAGTACACGACTGTCTTGCCCTCGTTCGCCTTGGCCGCCAGCGCGTGCGCCTCGCCAAATATGTCCTCAAAGACGTGACGATGCGCCCACAGCGTCGTCAGCTGCACAATCTCGTGCGGCTCGCCCGTGTTCATGTTGGCAGTGTTATGCTTCTCGCGGTTGATTGCGATGAATGCATTCTTATGCTTGACGATGTGCCGGCCGTAGCCAGGCTGCAGGAAAAAGTGCGCATTCGTCGGGCTGTTTGCGCCTCGCTGCGTCGTCGTCGTTGTCGTCGACACGGAGAGATTGTGGATGCGGGTGATGCGCGAGGCGATGAAGCCGGCCTGCTCGCGCGGCTGCGACAGCCACGCGAGGATCCATGGGTATGCCGGATCCTGCTTGCTGATCTCGACGTTGACGAGGAGACGGCGGCGTGCGGCTCCGGCTGCGACGACGACGCCTTTGCGGCCGAAGGCTGCGACTGCGCCTAGACTTGCGAGGCCGATGCCGCCAGCGAAGAGGGGGTTGTTGAAGAGGGCATCGAGGCTGAGAATGGAGGCTGGGCCGGATGATGCTGTCGGAGCTACTGTCGGAGCTGCTACCGACGCTGCTATCGGTGCTGTCGAAGCTGTGGTTTCGGTCGAGGACATGATCGACAACGGTTGTGGTGCACTCGCATCGCACGATGTTGAAGTGAGCTTTGGGAAAATGCTCAGGACGAATTTTTGAGACGGAACGGAAGCTTCTGCAGGGATGACGCAGCGCAAGCTGCTGAGGAAAATCCCCGGGTTGCCGTTTTAGGGGCCCGCCCCTGTAGCTATCCGAGGTGAGAATGGAACCCCTGCGGCCCTACCGTTCCTTCTGGAAGGAGATGCTCGGGGTTCATTTGCCCGACATGCCTCGAATGCAACGATTGTATCATTCTTCATGATTCTTATTGCCATGGGAATTACTATTATCTGATCAGTCATACACCTAGACGGAGACGTTTTCACAAACTCTTCGATGAACTATGCGCAACCATTGCATCCTCTGGATGTCCTGCAGCGCTGGTCATGACACCGGACAAGACCACTAAACCTCCTATGACGGGACTATCAACGGCCGATCGTTGTTCGATGATGCCGATATCTCAGACGGACTCTAACTCGGGTGTCGCATTAGCGAATTCTTATCGCATTTCGCGGTTGCTGCGTGTACGGGAGTCTAGCAGCCTCATCCTAAAAGTGTTCGGCTTGAACTTGCGATCCTTGACTTTTCTTTTGCTCTGTCGCGATAGCTGCGGTCTGTCAGTGGCACAAACCTCACGCTGTTAAATCTCGATGGCATCACAAACAACCCCTCGCTCCTCGCAGGAGACACAAACACCAGAGTTTCGGCCAGCACGGCACCCAGCACGACCCTGAAATACAAAAGCCTTCGTCAGGCGGCGCTGATGAGTCTACACGACGCCCATCGGACGACCATGAGAAAGATAATTCGGAATGGGATTGGGACGCAGACCTGCATAACCCAATGAATTGGGCACGCAAGTACAAGATAAGACAAGTCATCATGCTTTCACTCGCTGCTTTTCACTGCGTAAGTCATCCTGCTTTTTGAAACAAAGAGAGGGCAATGTTGTGATAGCCCGACAGAAGCTTGGGAGCCTCCATTATCAGTCCTGCTCTTGCTCAGCTCGAGGAAGAATTCGGAGTGACCATGACACAGGCGATCACGCCTTTGTCTATGTACGTCTTCGCTCTGGGTCTAGGTCCCGTCGTCGGCGGTCCACTATCGGAGACAGTGGGCAGGCATCCAGTCTATCTCATCAGTGTTCCTCTGGGTGGCCTCTTCATTCTCGGTGTGGGGTTTTGCCATAGTTTCGCTGGAATCTGCATCCTCCGGTTTCTCGCAGGGTTCTGTCTCTCTCCCCCAGCTTAGCCATCGGAACAGGAACCATCTACGAGACGTACAGGCTCTCGGAACCTGACCTGCCGTCGACCACGTACATCCTCATGCCGTTTCTTGGCCCGGGGCTCGGGTACGTTAGCTTTATTCTCTTGTCCATTAGCAGCCGCTGATAATAGACCAGCCCAGTGATCGGAGCATTCGTCGTTAACCGCAAGGGCTGGAGATGGACGCAGTGGACGCTACTCTTCTTCATCATCACCGCCATGATATCTAGGTTCTTTAGCAAAGAGACCTACCACCCCGTTCTCCAGCGTCGACGCAGGGCGCAACTGGGCCTTCCTCTAGACCCGCTGCCGTCACCAGGCGCGCGCATCAAGAGATTTGCAACGACGGCACTCACACGTCCCGTACGGATGATGTTCACCGAGTCCATTGTCTCTTTCATCTGCCTGTACGTGGCGTGCGAGTTCGCGACCCTCTTCTCCTTCTTTGCAGCGTTGCCATACGTGTTCAGCACCGTGTACGGCTTCGGCAATGAGCAGCAGGGCCTGGTCTTCATCTCCATCGCAGTGGGATGCGTCCTAGGAGCGTTAACGGTCATCTTCTGCAACAAGGTCATCTACATGCCGAAGAACCAAAAGGTATCCGGCCCATCGGACACCGCCAGAGTACAGGCTGTACCCGGCCATGTTCGGAAGTATCGGGTTGTCACTGGGACTTTTCTGGTTCGGTCGGACTGCGAGAGAGGACATTTCATGGGCCAGCCCCGTCGTCGCGATAGTGCCGTTCGCATGCGGGAATATCTGTCTCTTTATGAGTACTATACAGTACCCCGTCGACGTGTATCAAGGGACGACCATCGCCAGCGCCGCGAGCGCGAATAGTCTGGCCAGGTATTTGTTAGCGGGTGTTTTCCCGCTCTTCATCGTTCAGAGTAGGTGTTCAACGGTCCAAATGACTTGACAGATGTGCTGACATGATCTCGTGTAGTGTACAAGAGCCTAGGCATCGGGTGGGCAAGCAGCTTGCTGGGGTTCATCGCTCTGGGACTACTGCCAGGCCCCTGGGCCTTTTTCAGATTCGGCAAAATGATCAGAGAGAAGAGCAGCTTTGATACGGTCAAGTTCTGATGGGATGACAGAGATGTACCTAAGAATGAGAAGACACATAACTCAATGACACAACTGTTCATAACCGACCACATGCTGACGTTGCAGAGGGAAAAGTGACAGCTCGGGCTGGCCCGAAGATAGGGATCGGCGGCGTGGAGCAGTCTTCCAGTCGGGGAAATGTCCGATCGTGCCGATGTAACTGGGCCCTCCCGAAGACGGGAGTTTGGGGGGCCGTGGAACCAAACCTTGGGACTATTTGGGGCGTTGGGAACACCTAGCAACCAGGATGCCATTGAGCAGGGTTCAACATGACGAACCAAGCGCGACGGCGTAAAACAAAAACAGGGGCATTTGTGGAGGGGTTATCTCTGTTGGTTGATATCGGGATGAGGGGGAGGGGAACAGGAAGAGAAGTGCGTACGTCGTCTTTATCTATCAGATCAATTTTTTCCCAATCCTGAAGAGAGTCTTGGAAGGGGGTTCGCGTGTTTCGACCAGACATGGAGATGAGACGCGCAACTCTCTCGAAAACTATCCGCTTCATGGTGTGACCCTTTGATGTCCTCCCTTCGGCTGGGGCTGTGCCGAATTTGCTTTGCTGGGCGTCCAGGGCCACCCACGGCACCAAGAAATCCCAAGACAAAATCACGCAGCACGGCAAAACGGCACTCATTTTATTTTGCTAGTGAGTCCATCGCGGCGTGCTCTTGGTATCTTCTTGGCTCGGCCAGGTACCCAGCCAATGAATGAGCTATTACGCAACGCTGTCTGCCGATGGCGCGGCTTATTCAGGCCACAGATGGCACAGGTGAGGGGGATTTTTCGATGGGGGCAACACACCTTGGCGCGCATGAGTCTGCTTTGCGCTTGGCCTTTTTGCTTTTCGAGTCGTCCGGTCTCATTCTTTAAGCGGCCTTGTCCTGCAGCCACCAGACCCAATGATGTTTCTGGCATGGCAACCTAGTTTCTCACTCCTCCAACGACCTCTCTAGAAGTTTTGTTGTACCTCATCTTTACAATGTCGCATCTACATCCATCGCGATAGCTTCATACCATTCACCCATCGACGACTTCAAGCAACATCTTGACGACGACGACGACGACGACCCACCTCATCATCACATCAGCCTCATTCTGCTGACGACGGCTGCTTCTCGCTCAACCACGACGCAAAGGCATAGCTTACGTCACTCGTCCGCTCCCTTGGCAACTGTTCCTCCCTCTCGATCAAGATCCTGCGTGTCTTGCGACACCACGCCCAATTCCGATTGAAGGATCTGTGACTCTCTCACTCTTCTTCCTTCCCATGACTCTGCATATGCGACTCTGACTTGCATCACCAAACACCACCACCCAATCGCCGGTGCGTGAGGGCCACCATCTCATGACAACTTCACCACACCATCACCTTCCCCTCACTTTGAACATTTCAACCGCCAATCACATCCAGCAACCATGTTCCTCCCCTCACCACGCATAAGACGCCTCGTCGTCCTTCTCTTCCTCGCCTGCCTCGTCGGCAACGCCCTCTTATTCCTCATCCTCCCCTACGACAACCCCCTTGTCCTCGCCTTCCGCTTCAACACCGCCAGCCTCAAAAACTGGTGGCGCGGCCCCGGCACCGAAAAGGACGCCTGGCTGTACGAGCCGGCCAAATTCCCAATCGAGTACCGCACTGACGTCGGTCTGCTCATCAAGACAGGTTACGGCACCCGCCACCGGCTCGCGGCGCAGCTCGAGGCGTTTGATCTGACAGCAGCGGATGCGGATGCCTTTGTAGTCGTGGGCGACTGGGCGCCAAGGGAGAATGGGACAATTGCCGGGGTGAAGGTGCATGATGCCATTGGCGGCGTCATGGCGATGCCTGAGATGAGGGCGCATCATGATGCGCCCAAGTTTAAGGAGTATCTTGCGCTCAAGGATGCCGTGCAGAAGGGGGATGATGACAAGGCTACTGAGATTGGCCAGAGTTTCGGGTGGGATCTGGATGCGCTCAAGGTAATTGATCTCCCTCTGGCTTTGGTTTGCCCCTCTTGTTCGCGCACATATGACAACGGGAACCTCGCACTGACGGTAGCACAAGTTCATATGGGGCCTCGAATACATCTACGACAACCTCCCGCAAAAGAAATGGTACGTCATCATCGACGACGACACCTACCTCGTCAAATCTTCCCTTCGCCTCCTCCTCGCGCACTGGGACTCGGACGAGCCGCAGTACATTGGCAACGCAGTCGGCGACTTCAAGGGCCGCTTCGCGCACGGCGGTTCGGCGGTGGTGATTTCACACGAGGCGGCGAAGCAGCTCCTCTCGCGGCGGGACATCGTCGCCGCGGCGCAGGAGCACTCGCTCGAGGAAACCTGGGGAGATAAGCTCGTCGCGACGGCGTTTCAAAAGATTGGGGTGTACCTCGACGAGCGGTATAGCCACTTCTTCAACGGGGAGAGGCCGAATATCAGCAAGATGATGGCGGACCGGTTCTGCTCGCCGCTCGTTTCGTTCCACGGGGTGGCGGACCCGGAGGAGATGAAGAGGGTTGGGCGGGCGTTTGCGGACGAGAGAAGTCCGGTGTTCTGGGGCCAGCTGTGGGAGATTTATGGCGCGCCGTCGGTGGAGGAGTTTAGGAGGATGCCGGTTGGGGCGGGGCGGGATTATGTTGGGAGGATCGATGAGAGAGCGAAGATGGTGCACGCTGCGGACAGCGCTGAGGCGTGCCTGAAGGAGTGCGAGGGCATGGGAAACAAGTGTTTGGCTTGGGCCTGGGTCGAGCATACCATGGAGTGCAAGCTTAGCCCGTGGTTGATTCTTGGGGAGGAGGTTGAGGGGCATTACTCGGGGATCAACGCGGATGAGGTTGAGAAGCTGCAAGAGAGTTGTTAAGAGGAGGAAGAAGATGGCATAGGATGGTCATGGTAGACATGAGAGCGCGATGATACCCAGGGAACACATAGGCGTAGAGACGGCGGACAGGATTGGTTTACATTCGGGCGGTGTTTTAATTTGAGGACGGCGCAATTGACTGAATTCAGGTTCGATTTGATTCTTTTTGAATGAAGCATTCTTATTTGCTTATTGCAGACGTCTTACGAAGAGTGTAGTTCCCCGGCAGCGATCCACATGAGTATATCTGAATGCTACGGCGCATTCGCATCTCCCGTGGGGGAAAGCACTTTCACCGGCAGCTCGGTTTCGGGCGGGGTGCAACTCGGGCCCGATCGAGGACCGAGCTCCATAGGGCAGGTCCGGACGGATGCCCCACCCAGGGTGTGGCTGAGCCGACAGATTCGGATGAGCACGTGTGTGGCTGGATCCGCCGGGATAACTGGCGCGCAGCTGCCCCACGAAACGAATCGGGGCGGCTGTCATCGTGCAGGCAGGGACAGCTTGGTGCGTGCTGCTGCAGCGGCGGGCTTTCGGACGGGGAAAGAGGTCGGGTGTGTGTGTGTGTCACTGTCCAGTGTGGAAAGGTCCCTTGAGGTTTAGTGCGAGGGGCGTCAACGATGATGACGTCTCTCGTCTCAATGTGTGCGCGCACGACTCCAAACACACACACACTGACGCGAGCTAAGCCGCGCTCCATCCCATCATTTTCGCCTCTTCGAACTAGTACGGCGCATTGCTGCAAGTTGGTCTACACGCCAACTGGTTTTGTACTCCGTAGTGGTGGTCGACAGGACAGTTGACGTCAACTCAATCAGCTTCTTCCCACACCACCCATCAGCCCGTCATTGCCATTGCATTGCCCCTCGGACACGGAATTATACAGACAAAGCTCCATGAGGTCTGTTCGTTTCCAACGGCCAACCTTTAATTTCCACGACTCCTTCCAATATCCTTGGCAACTGGCCCTACTGAATACTTTCCAAAGAGAAGTAAAGAATCGAATAAGAAGCACCCCACGAAACGGACCACTTTCAGCTCCCTCCAGCTGTGTCTCCGTCGCCTAGTCAACCAACCGAGCGGATCAGCTTCATTTCCCAACTCTTTGTTCAAGGTTCCCTGTCGTTCATCGGTAGTGGAAACATTCCTCCCATTTGGCCCTACCTTGGACCAACCCAGACACCCAGAACCGCAAATCGCAGCTCCGACCCCCCTGTTAGGCTGGTTGGGGAGCCCCGCCAAAAGCTTTCTGAACAGCAGCAGGTCCCGTAACTGGAACTCAGCGGGTTGCGGTCACTAAGCGCCAGCCACTGCGGCACTACGACATCCCACTTTCCCATAAAGACAGGTCCAAGACAGCTCAGCACACGCGGGCCCTTTTTCTCGAGACCCCCACCTACAAGCCGTAACTTCTGGGAGAAACTTAGACACAACATACATTCACACACCAACACGCCCTCCAAGTTCATGTTCTTTCTTCTCTGATATTCTCGAAGCCATTCACAACTCTGACGGAAGCCACCTCGAGCCTGCCATAACGCCTACCGCCTAACAAAACCACAACCCCTCCGAATTGACAATGGCGGCCCAGACCCCAACAGCAGCTCAAGCCCAGGCTAACCAGGGCAGCTGGGGAGCTTTTCTCAAGGTATGCCCTTCCTCTGCCTCGTCTTCTTCCCCTCGGCCTCCCGCCCTTTCCCCCCATCCCTTGACACAAGGAACGTCGCAACTGACAACGGCCGTTCGTCGCCCTCTCACAGTCCATCGCCTCCTTCAACGGCGACCTCTCTTCTCTGACGGCCCCGCCCTTCATCCTCTCCAGCACCTCCCTGACCGAATTCTCCTCCTACTGGTGCGAGCACCCCTCCATCTTCGCCGCCCCCGCGAAGGAGGCAGACCCGGCCAAACGCGCCCTGCTCGTCACAAAGTGGTTCATTAGCACCCTCAAGCAGCAGTACGCCTCTCGCAGCGAGCAGTACGGCAACGAGAAGAAGCCCCTCAACCCCTTTCTTGGCGAGCTGTTCCTCGGAAAGTGGGAGGATGACGCTGGCACGACGGAGCTCATCAGTGAGCAGGTTAGGTAAGAGAGCTACCATGCCCCCTCTACCCAGATTTACAGACCCCAAAGCGAGGCTCAGCATGCTGATTTTCGTTTTCTGGACAGCCACCACCCGCCCGCGACAGCCTACTCTATCACCAACCTCTCCACAGGCGTCCACCTCGAGGGCTACAACGCACAAAAGGCAACTTTCAAAAGCACAATCAACATCAAGCAGATTGGCCACGCAGTCCTGACCGTCCCAACCTCAGGCGGCAAGAAGGAGACCTACCTCATCACCCTTCCCGCCCTTCACATCGAGGGCCTCATCTTCGGCGCCCCCTTCATCGAGCTCGAGGGCACCTCTTTCATCACCTCCTCCACAGGCTACACCTCCAAGATCGACTACTCAGGCAAGGGCTGGCTCTCGGGCAAGAAGAACAGCGTCATCGCCTCCGTCTACCCGACAGGCAAGGAGAAGGATGTGGCCTACAACATTACGGGCGTTTGGACAAAGTCTTTTGAAATCCACGAGGGCTCCACGAAGCACAACTCCTCAAAGACCCTCATCGACACCTACGATGCAGCGCAGCACCCCACCTCCAAGCTCGTCGTCGCGCCCCTCGACAAGCAGCACCCCCTCGAGTCCCGCCGCGCCTGGAAGGGCGTCGCCGACGGCATTGCAAAGGGTGACATGGACCTCGTTAGCCGCGAAAAGAGCGCCATTGAAAAGGCACAGCGCGATCTCCGCGCAAAGGAGAAGACGGAGGGCCGCTCGTGGGACCGCAGGTACTTTACCGATCGTGCGGGTGCCGGCGACGCCGTGCTCGAGTCCCTTGGTGCCGCCGTTGGTCTGCCTGCTACGGGCGACGCGGACAAGACAGGTGGTCTGTGGCGGTACGATGCCGAGAAGGCAGATAAGGTGCGCAGCCAGGCGCCGCTGAATGAGGCGGATCAGGCCAAGATCGCGGGGGAGATTTTGGGACAACAAAAGTCATCATGAGCTACGAGGCACGACGAGAAGAGAGGAAAACAATAATGAGGACGGGCATTCGAGAAACGGGGTCTTGCGGGCCTGGGTTAACTTAGTTGCATGATTTGGCCCGAGAAGGATACGGAAGGACAGTCTCGATGAAATGAGCCTTTGCTAGAGTTAGCGGCGGTGTCAAAGTACACTGCGTAGAGTACAATTAATCGAATGGAGTCACGTTATCTTTGCTGCGTATCTTGCATGCTTTTCCCTCCATAGATGTGGACCTTCTATGTAATACTTCACTTCCCCTTATGCTACACTTGTCCCAGTAGCGCAGATCGTTGAACAAATTGCCACCCGGCCAAGGCAGGGTAAAAGCCGACCTCGGATTGACGTCGTTCCCACTTCCATCTCTAAGGATCATCTCTCGCAATGTGACAATATGATAGCCAGGTTTTGCTATACTCACTCGGAAAGTACGGACGGAGAGTAAAGATAGATTCTACTCTTTGCCAGAGAAGGCCCACACATCACCACGTCTCCGGATAGTATTGCCAAAGCACTCAATGGAAGTCAGACAACTCCGTCACATCACGGGGTCGTAGATAGGTAGGCAGGCAGAGGAGCGGAAGCGGCATAGAATGATATGTAATTCTGACGATAATTTGCAACGCTGTGTTCAGCTTTATCCAACCTCGTCTCCGCAAAGTCCATCATCTTTGCCCCTTGTATTATGTATGTACATCCTTTTTTTTTTTTTTTTGCAACCAGGTTTCTACTTCCCCCTCTGACATGGAAAACAGCCAATTCTGCAAAGAATGCTTCTAACAACCACGAAATATGCTGATCGGGGTTCCTCGCGGGATCGCCCACCATGCAGATGCATAAATAATAAGACTATTACGCCAGCCGATGCACTTTTCTTTCTTTTCGAAGTAATTGTCGTTGTGTATACGCATAAGAGCATATGTGCGTAATGGTAAAACGTTTAATCTCAAGAATGTATACGAGCCAGGCTCACCGCAACATTGTGAGCTTCATCGAGGCGGTGGCTGTGTAGGCTCGGAACGGCTCGAACTCGGGCGGCAACGTTCCAGGCTTCGAGGGAACGTTGCCAGCCTCGCTCTACGGGCTGTCATCCCTCTCGAGCTCGTAGAATAGCAAGTAGACCTCACGACGGAGATCGAGAACCTCGGCCGTCTTGGCTTCCCGGACCTTCTCGTCACTGATGCGCCACCAGCGATCGGCGGGCTGCTTCTTGCGGGACTTATGGACAGGAGGACGAGGTACCACGGCCATCGGCGTGGGGCGCGGTGGACTGCCTCCGGGTGTGCTGTTTCCATTGACCTTTTGCGAGATCTTCGAAACAGTGCTCTTTGCCGATGCAGTGAGTGATCGTACGGATCGGATGCTAGCCGAGTCGGGCTCTCTCTGCCTGTCGCGAGGGGCAGACGTCGGACTGATTCTCTTCCTAACTCGGTCCTTCGGCGAAGCGTCGGTTGACGATAGTGATCGGGTAGAGGAAGCCGTCTCGGAGCTCGGCGTCAAAAGGTCCGGTGTCGATACGGCGGGGCTGTGTCCCCGAGCAATTGCGTCGAGTTGGGGTGTCGACGGCTGGGGCGTAGCCGCGGGGCTCGCTGTCTTGCTGTAGATGCCTGACGGCTGGAAGGTATTCTGATTGGAATAAGGCGCATACGTATTCTGGCGTCGGAATGATTCGTAGTGTCCACTGTGATGGCTTCCCTTGTGGGTGACGAGACCTAATAACTTGTAGTTGCGACGATCGCGCAAGCCGCCAAGAGGCAACCGCTCGGGGAAGGCAACTTTGGCCGAATTTTTGGTTGACGTTTGGTCGTAGATGGACCGCGAAAGGTGAACGGCAAGGATGCGCGGGAAGGACGTGAGGCGCGTCGACCGTGCGATTTTACGCTTGGGCGCATCGGCAATGTTCGGGAGGAGTACATCCTCAGGAACATGTTCGGGATCAAAGTCAATTGCATGGCGCAACTTGCGCACTGCCTCCTCGAGTGCGGTCCTCTCAGTTTCGTTCATTGCGTTTGCTAGGTCGTTCTTGAGGGATTCTTCGGCATGGATAAGTCGGCATCTCTCGCACTTGAAGTCTTCAATCATCTCCGTCTTGAAGATTTCGTCAAAGCACGAACTTAGAGTGGTGGAGCTGACTTGGGGCACGTTCAAAGTCAGCATGTAGAAGGACTCCTCTCTTGGCTTCGTCTTGTGGCCGCAGGTCTGGCATTCGGATTGGGATTCATATTTCCCTTCCATGGGGAAGCCTTCGTCTTCGTCCAAGGGCGCGTGTATGCCATTGGTCTGGATCTTGGGTATCGTCGGCGTAGGCAATGCCGAGGAGGACTCTTCACTGTTACCGTTGGCCAGGTTGAGCTTTTCCAGCTTTTCCTGTACTGCGTCGCCATTGACGGAAGCACCTACCGAGGTGGCTCGTGAGGCTTCCAGTCTTGCGTGGGTACGTGCCCTCTCGCCGGCGTGATACTCTTCCTTGAGTCTCTCGGCCACTATTTGGAGAAATTCCTGGGCGTCCTGCTGCTGCCGACTAATGCGCTGCCGAAACGCTGTCTCGAGTACCCTCACAAATTCAATGGCAGAGATCGACTTCTTGTAGATGGGCCTTTCGTTGAGCGAATCAAGCATGTCCTTCAACCCTTGTGTGACCAATCCGCGTTGCATGCCCTCGATCTTCCATTCCGCGTAGCTCTTGCCGGGCGGCTGAACCAATTGGGAGTATACGCCCTCATCGTCAATATTTCGGCGGTGAGTTTCGCGGATCAGGTACATGCGCAGCTCGCCGAGACCCGCGAGGGCTTGCAGGGTGGAGTTGATGAAGCAATCGTTTGCCGCATTGCGCAAGCCGACGACACCTTTCCTACGTGACGAAGAGGTGCTGGACTCGTCGATTGTGAATGTAGGCGCAAAGACGTAGACAAGGGCAATGGCGGCTAGGGATGCGCCGGCGGCATAGGAAATAGTCGTGACGTTTTTGTCGGGCATATTTGGAAATCGGGAGGCTCGAGACAGTCGAGGTAACGGGGAGGAAATCGGGGTTATGCGCGAACAAGCGCGATACTCGGGAATTTGCGGCTCCTAGACGAAGGATAATGGTCAGCGCAGGTTTCTCCAAAGAATTGTGAAAAGTCCCGTGGTAGTGGTCGTGGTGCGTTACACCCGTCTTCCCGAGGACCACAATGCGCAGGACGGAAGCCAAACTTGCCTATGCTTTCTGGAGGTGGAAGAAACGCAAGCTCATAACACTGTGTAGACCGGGCCAGTAGGGGTACAGGAATCCAACATTGTCTCTCCAAAATGCTGGAGACGGTAGGCAGAGGGTTTGGTCGACGATGTCCAGCCGCAGAGGCAAGGCTGTAGGAGAAGGTTGGCGTAAGGTGAAGGGGGAGGAGGAGAAAGTGACGAGGAGAGAGATGAGGCGAGAACTGGAGAAGGAGGCTAGAAACTGGAGACGTGGACTGGGAAAGAGGGTCTGCGATGGAACACACCAGGTTGCTGGAATGGGTAGACGGGGGGTGGCAGAGTGAAAAAACGGGGTAAAATGGAGAAATCAAGCAGGTGGACGGGGGTTCACCACCGACTCGGGGGATTGGGGGTCGGGGGAAACGTAGGCTCTCTGGACGCAGGACAATCAGTGGCGCATGTGGTTTTCAGAAGCGAAGCGAGAGCGGCGGCAGAAGCAGCCTGTATTGCCATAAGGTACAGCATGAGAATGCGACGAGGATGGTGGCAGAGGGGCTGCAGGATGTCTGCTTTGCTGGTGTGTGTGCGTTGTTGGTTCACAAGAGGCGATGAGCAGGCATGACTCCTGTTGTTTGCTCTGTCAGTCAAAGGAGGGTCCCTCCAGCCGCGGTTTGAGAGTTGGTGTGCAAGCGGGATTGTACAGCCAATGTGCAGATACCAAGGTAAGATGGACGGACGGGATGGAGAAGACGGGAAGAGGAGGAGGTTAAACTGTAAGATATTCGTACACCTCTTGCCCAACAAATGGAAGGGAACAATGGCAGGACAATGCAGGAATGCAAGAGCAACGAGGAATCCAATGGCTCTCGGCAAAATCCCATCTGGCAAGTGTACGGATTCACGGAAAGAAGGTGTCTGGCTGCGCCTACCGCCGCCTCGTTATGCGCGCCGCTGCGGCCGTCATTGCAGCCCGTCAATTGACTCCACCTCAGGTACTCCGTACTTACCGTTACCGCGTTGACCCCGACGCCTTCCTTGTTCTCCCCAAATTGCTTCCTTCTTTTTTCCAAGCCTTCCATTCGGGACTTCCCAAAGACGGGCCGCGCTTTCTCTCTCGTCACTGTTTCTTTGCTTGGACGGCTGCTGAAGAAAAGGCGTCATGATCTCGGAAAGAACCCCTCTAGAGCGAGCCTGCCTCCAATGACATCTTCCTGCCTAGGAACTTATTTCTCAATTGGCAGGCGCCACAGCTTTTGGGCCCGGCACCACCCGCTCGGCTCTCTCGGCCACCGTTGCTCCGACGCGGACTTTGGTCTACGGCCTGTCACATCACATCCTTCCAGTCCGCAAGTCAATCCCGAGCTTCCATCTTGAGTGATGGATTACCTTGGAGCCTAGAGTCTTGGAGTCAGGTCTGACCTAGCTTTCCCCGCCATTCCTCCTATCAGTCATCACACCATGTGACTGGCCAGCCGCACAGTCAACAGTTATAATGCCTGGTCGGTACTTTAGTCGAATACTTGACTTCCATTCCCAAGATACCTCACCAACAGATGGCCCCAGCAGCGTTTGGTGCGTTATCGTTGTGCCCCGCGCCATGCCGCCTCCAGCACGCCCACCTGCATGTTCTACGACATCTTCTGGAAGCCCGCCGCCGTGGCCCTGCCCATCCAGCCCTGTCCGCCCTGATCTCGCCGCATTTTACCTTCTTCCGCTGAGCCAACCGCCGGCTGAGAAACTCGCGTCTCTATCGCATACGTACCTGCAAGGCAACCATATTCAAAATGTGATCAACGCTCGTCCAAGCCACTTGATTAGGGACCGAGGCACCATCTCTCCCAGTAGCTTAGCAGCTGCGACGTGGGGGGTTGGAGAAGCAAAACTCTCCAATGCAACGTCACCCGATTTTCCAGGTTCCTCGCCAAAAGGACCGCTCTTCCGCAATCGCTGACCACCATCGCACCGATCCCTTTCTTATTCGTCCGCCGTCTGTACTCCGTATAGGGACCATGCTGCACGTCCAGAGAAGAAACCCCCCGATCTGTCCGAACCATCAGACGGTTCCCCAGCACCTTAACACCACGACGCAAAGGCACAACAAATAATTAGTGGAAGCACTCGGTCCCAGCGCACCCATTACCATCTATCAGAAGCTGCGGACAGAAGCCCGGCTCTAGTCAGATACCTCCCAGTACCCCTCAGTTCTCTCCAGTGTCTGACATTCCTGGCAACGCCTGTCTCGGGACCCCGCATCTCTGCCCTCGTGGACAAACTTACACCGCCGTCTCTTTTCCACGGAAATTAGGGGTAATGAATTGGCAATGCTACAGGGCTACAGGCCAACGGTACAGCAACCAGCGCCCCGTCCGCTCCCCCAGACTCGAAGGCGAAGTACCTTTAGCTACCGGGCTGTGAACACCAACAGGCTCAACCAAGAGCTGACGTGAAAGAGCCGAAGGCACCGATGGACATCGAACGCACGCCTGCTTGTCGGTAACATCCAGCACGTCCTCTGGCTCGTGTTGCGTAATTTCGCGGCGCAGCAAGTCTTCAGAGGTGCCGCCCGAAAGCGAGCAGTGTAATATCCTTCAGCTTATGTGACGCGGTATGTATTACTGCTACAGAAGAGCAGCGCCATGTTAAAAACAGAACAACCTCGTTGTACACTCCAAGACAGGCCGCCCGGGCCAATTACCCAATTTCTGGGGAAATTGATATTGCCAACCCCAGATCCTGACCCTGGTCCCCGGACTTTACCTCTCCAATACATGCGAGACACGGCAGCTTGGGTTTAGCTTGCAACAAGCTGTCGACTCGCATCCCAAGACGAAATGGCTTTTGCTATGTGAAAATGATATGGCCAGGGGGCAAATTGAGACCCTTGTACCGATGCTCGAGAAACACATCACGGGTAGCATAATCTTCAACGGAAACAATCTCGACCACCGCATCAAGCTGCTACTGAACCAGATCTACTGGCGGACTATCGACTGGGTGACTTTTCCAGTCCCAAATCGACCCATTCAGAGCTGCCATCTTCACCCAGTCGCAGCACAAATCAGTCGCATTTTCGTCCCCGTAAAAGGACGTTGGGATGTCGTATTTCTCAATGGACAGCAGTCCCTCGGGATCATACTCGTCCCATCTTGTTGTCTCTATATCCGGCAGGTCGCTTTCCACGTCGGCAAGCACAATCTTGATCTTCCGGGGCGTCAAGTAGTCATAGCTGTTCAGCATATGATAGTAGTCGTCCTTGACGTTGATCCGCGGCGGAACGAGCGGTCGCGCGAGGACGACCTGCTCGAGCTGGGCGGTGTTGGCAATGTCATACCAAAGCCAGTGGCTCGACATGGGTGCGTTGAATAACACAACGCGCCTCAGGTTGGGCCACAGGCTCCAGCAGTTGACGGTGAAGGTTTGTTGCATGAAAGTCAGAGCCGGATAATCACGCAGACATATCAGCTCCTCCAGCTTTGACAACCGCTGGAACCCATCTGTCAAAGTCGGCCTGACGTCGAGGTGGTCGTCGTACCCGGAAAGTGTTCCAAACGGCATGTCGACGATAAGGCGCTTAAGGGTGTCACAAACCTCGCAAAAGAGCTCGCGCACCCACATCGCCGTCGGTTTGTCATCGAGTGACTTTCCAAAGGGGCTGAGGTAGAGAGAAGTAATGCATTTGAGCGATAGGGTCGGTGGCAGACTTCTAGGCGACGGCGAGAAGAGACTCAGCAGAAGCAGGCTCAGTCGGCTTGTCGAGTCGATATGCATACATCGCTTGCGAAGAAGACGTATACTGAAGTCATATGTTGAGCGTGAGACGCGACTGAAGGATATCAGGGTTTTCGTTGCACTATGGGACGCAGGCAAGATTGACGATTCATTCGGTGGGAGAAGACTCTCGATGATGTTTAGGATGAGTTCCAGTGGTAACCGCTGGCGCTCGACCTGAGAAGAAGACATTTGCAGTGAGAGATGCAGAGAAAATACACGTAGGTTCCGCAGATCTGGCCGAGGTCCGGTAACGCAACAAGCGGCCGGGAGACTCTTATCTGATGAGCTTAATTGACGGAAACACACCGACGACAAAGAAGATTGTCGGGAGGAATGAGGGGAGACGCAAGCAGACACGAACGAAAGCCAGGCACCAGTGTCAGGTCAATCTCGGTGAGGGGTGGCTGGTCCCCGGGTGGCCCCCCGCTTTCTCCGTACCTAGCGCCTAATCCGGTGCCACTTCAGTCCGCTTCACCGAAGGTCGTGTTAACAGTACATGTATCTTCCCATCAACAATGAACATGTGCAATCTCTATTTTTTACCATATCTACCTCATCGAGTGTCTGCCTCGGAAGGTTGAACACCTTACATATAGGCTTGAATCAAGCCCCCCCTATTTAGGCCGCTTTCGTTTGTATCATCATTTGAAACCGCTTAGATGCTGTACCACCAATATGCGTCATGAGAGAGCGTTTTCCACTGCAAGTTCCGCTGACTTTGGTTGCCACAGAGAGTTTCTCCTCGGCATCGCATTCGTACCTGATGCAACCTGCTCGTCAGGAAGCTGTCTGGGAACCGCCTCACCTGCCAGCCCAGCCTGCCATAATGCCGCGCTGCCCCTCCGAAGGCCAGTGTCGGCAAATTTCTGGGCAGTGAACTCGGGGCTAGACGCCTGCGACGTCTCTGAAGGCTGGGGCTCTTCTTCAACGACGCCGTCCGCCATGGGCGAATCGACCAGCGTGGGGGGCACGCTCGCCTCCCTCGTGACGTCTTCCTGCGCGGCCACGGCATCCTCCTGCGCGAGACTGACGACCATTCTTCCGCCGCGGATCTCGCCCTTTCTCATACGGTCAAGGCCTCTGTTGATGCCCTCAAACCCTTCTTCTACACCGAGGACCTCGGGAGGGCTGACCAGGCCGCTCTCGAGCAAGCGCTCCAGCCAGGTCACGAGGGCTTCTCCCACAGCAGGTACCTCGTGGAAGACCTTGATGGGTACGGTGTGGTACGCGACCGCCTCTGGTGCCTGCTCCTTGGGCAATCCAGTCAGACCGATGAGATGCTTCACGGTAGGCGCCGAGTTGCGAGGCGTATCCGGCGGACTAGGCGGCGCATTTGCATCCTGCGACGGCGTCAGCGCGCGGAGAAGCCAGCCGGCAGACTCCTGACCGCTGGTATCCAGTGCAAAGCGCAGGTCCTTGCCGACGTTGGCGCGGATAATATCGATGGCGCGGGCAGGGTCGTGGCTGTCAACGAGCAAATCGGGCCTGAGAACCGTGTGATTCGACAGACGGAGGCCGTGACGCAACTTATCTACCACGGTAACGACCTTCAACCCCGCAAGCCGCGCGAGCTGCACGGCCAGGTTCGCAGAAGTCGAGGACCCGCCCCAGATGACGACCCAGTCGCCCGCCGTAGCCCTCTCATTGTTCCCGATGCCCGAGAGACACTCTGCCCTGATATCCTGCGGCAGACTCTCCGACGGAAAGGAGCGCAGGATCGACAACAGATCCGGCCCGTCGAGGACGTTGGAGAAATCCACGCCCATGCAGACGGCTAGGGAGAGCGCCGCGGCGACGAAGGCGACGCCGAGGGTCGCGCCGGCGCGCGGGGAGACGTTGGGCGGGATGCGGGCTGCGTTGAAGTCTGAGGTGACGACGTATTCCTGGTAGGCGGCCTTGCGGAGGTCGCGGTAGTCTGTGGAGATGACGAGGACCTGGTCGCCTTCGCGGAGGCGGCTTTGGCTTTGCGTTTGGGAGGTTGTTGATGATGATGTCTGCGGGCGGCGGACGACGCGGCCTACGAGTTCGCGGCCTGAGATGTAGGGGAGGGTTGGGATTGCAAAGTTGAAGTCGCTAATATTTAAGTAGATGTCAGTTGAGCTATTCTCACTCTGGGGAAGGCCTGTTTGAGAGGCTGATGAAAGTGCCGCAGGGGGTCACGAGACGTACGGCGCTTTCCAGTCGATCGGGTTGAGACCGATGTGTTCCGTCTTCACCAGCACCTCTTGCTCATTTTGGATCTCGGGAACCTGGTACCCCTCTGCCGTCTCGTACGGCTGCTTCGCCGCATGGAGGATGAGAACGGTCTGTGTTTCTGGGATGTCTGCCATGGCGTTCTGATTTCTCTCACGGTCTCGCCGTTATCATTGGTCAGAGTCTAATGGGCGTTCAAGGTGAGTGAGTATTCCTTCTGTTAGGTATGGGATGGAAAGTGGCTGTCTGCGGGCGTTTGTCGACGTCGGCTGTACATGTGTGTTTGGTATCTTTGCTGCACACTGTCTCGCCTTGGGCAACGTTTCCTGTCAAAAGATGACGCAGAATAGGAAAGTCGTCAAGTCAGAAACTCGGAACGCAAGCCTTGGGTAGAGAGAGAGAAAAGGGGGAAGAGAGACTTGGAGAGGAATACTCCAAATGTGATAATAGAATTATTAAACTTTTTTCTTTTTCCCTTGTCATTTTTCTCTAGCAAAAGATAAGAGTCATTTGATCTTACACCCCTCTCCCGGTGTTCGGAGTCGCCATTGTCGATCGGAATTGCTTTCCTTTGGGTGCGCTGGAGGGGTATTACGTGCTCTCGTAGTCCCGCATTGCGTGATTCTTCCCCAAGATGGCTGCATCGCCATCGACCATTCAATCAACACCCCCGCGAAACCCCCCCTCAGAACACAGCAAGGACCAAGGTTCTCCGATAGCAGGATAATGTGATCCCAGGCTGCGGCGCTCAAACTCTCGTTAATGGACGGTTAATTAGATACGGTTCAGCAGCAAGCGTGGGCTTCTTGTTGGCACTCGGGCAGTCGCATAACCTCTCTCTCAACTCTTTTGCGGCAGGACCTTCCACACTCACTTTCATGCGTGCGCTATTACCGATAACACTACCGAGTCGTCTACATCCGTACGTCGAAGCGCCAGCGAAGTGCGGGTACCCGCCCGGTCCGATACGGCGATGATGCCGAAGCTGGACCAACGACAGACCGGCCCCTCCTCCACGCGCTCTCCACTCCTGCCCCGCCCCCGGTCACGACATGTCGCAGGATTTTTGGCAATCCGACGTACTGATGGACAACTGCTTTGAGCACGGTTGTCCGATATAGGCTGCTGAGTAGTTCTCCATGCTCGTGACTTGAGAGTTCTGCGGGTTTGGTGAGATTGCGTGCTGGAGCAGAAATGCTGCGTTGACGTGACTAGTGTTGGATGAGTTGTTTAGAAGTCCAAGAGCTGTCTATTGAAGCCAAACGTGTGATGTACATGATGAAACAAGTCCGTGATTAGATCATGTCGAGGAGTATCTGTTAGTTCATATGGTACAAGCTCCTTCCTGTCTTCCTCACCTCTTCCCAGTCCTAAAAGCAGACTTGTGAGATGGGCGTAAGATTGCACGCGACCTTTCATGGCCGAGCAAACTAGAAATTTGAAGATGTGCATGTTGTGTTCTGTGAGAAACACAAAGATTGCCTTCTCAAGGTCGCAATGTGCTGTCTGGAGCTTTTAAGGTTGCCAACAGCTGAAGTGTCTGACGCTGAATCATCGAGTGAACTACCTTGCCTACTTTAGGTAGACGACCGTACTGTTACGGCCAGCTAGTCGTAGGGGTATGTTTG
>JFFI01000554.1:874-41586 GCA_001563125.1 Colletotrichum salicis
GGTGCGTTGGCAGACTGGAGTAGGTACTTCCAAGTTCACCTCAGGCGCGAGGTACGAAGTAACATACCTCAATTGGGCTTGGTTCAGATACATCCGCCATGTACCTCATGTTCCTTCATCCGAATCCGCCAAGAAGGCATCGGGGGGTTCCAAAGTCGGGAATGGCGGCCCAAGGAACCTCATCCGCAGACACCTCACCATCCTCGCATGCGCTGTCGTCAGGACCGCACGTGAGGGCGTCGCAACGCGGGGCTCCCTCAGTTGCGAGAGTCCTTGGTGGTTCTTCTCATTTCCCACCTCCTCCAGAATCGACACCTCAGGACTGCACCTCCTAAACACCTCAGGACATCTCAGGACATCTCAGAAGTCATGGATACACCTCATGGATCCCTCATGGACGCCAGAAGAAGTCGCGAGAAGGCGGTCGGCGACCCCTTGGCAGTATCATTGGCTCGTTGCCCGGATCATGAGCACCGATACCTCAGAGTGCCCAACAAGATTCCGTGATCGATAAGGTATCCGACTGATTCGGCCAAACTGCCAACTCACTGGCGGCTCGGCATCTACCCTTCCGGTTGGTGAGTTCCAAGGTTCGTCGTCGTCTGGACATGCCGCCCACGGTTGCCACGGTTGCCATATTGCTGTCTACTCTATCCTCGCAGGATCGGGACTGCTCGAGATGCTGCAACCTCTGCAACCTCTGCAACCTATGCACCTCTGCACCTCTCCCCTCATCGCCGCTGTCCCCCGGATCGCCCAAGCTTCCGTCCTGCCACGCGGGATTGGATAGAGCCTCATGCTCTCTGCAATACTTCGAGACCTGAACTTGCGTGTAGATGCCTTACGACGCAGTTCCTCCTCACTCTTCACTGCCTTTCCACGACTGAGAGCTCGCCAGCGTCTACCTTCTTTCCTCAGACTGCTTCACATTGGTCTCAGTAGCGCTGGCGAGAACGCATTCAGACCTCACTTTCTCACTAGCCACAACCTAACTTTATTTCATCCAAACCCCTCTGAACCCATCCAAACTCGCTCAAAGCCGCATGAACGACAGACTCTTTCCATACGGTAGTCAGCCACCTACCTAGCCAGTTGGCAGGCCAGGCAAGCCGCTGCTTCGGACTCAACTTCTAGAATCCCCGTTCGACTCGTCTCGGCTCTCAACCCCTCCTCAGCCCAATATCCTAGTCCTACGAATAGTCTCCTTGGTCCATGGATCGATCCACGAACCCTTGCAACCAAACCCCTCCTCTTGCTCCCCCCTCCCTCTCCTCGGACAAAATCATATCGTCGACTTTGCGTCCCTCTTCGAGATTGGCGTTTGCCGCTAGTCGGGCAGATTCAGGCACAAAATCACCGCCACCAATCATCGAGAGCCACCAGGACCCCGTCCTGCTCGCTTGTCTCCCCCAACCCCTGCTCTCCGCCTGTCTTCATCGTCGGCAAGCCCAGTGACCTGCATCACCGCCTCAACACCGCTCCTTGCCCCAGCCCCATGATCCATCCATCGGTCTTCCCCTCGCGTCCCGTCCCGTCAACGCCCATGATACCATTGCCTGCCAACCTTAGTCGTGGACTCCCCTTTCCAGTAATCACAGTTCATTCGTCATACAGTGCCTCGGTCCCTGGGAAAATAGGAGTTGCGTGTTGGAAGTCATAATGCTCTAGGTTATTTTGGTAATCGTATGTTGACCCTCCCTGGCATCTCGCCCTCCACCGCCTCGAGGGGTACATTACACCATCCTCGACTCAACGACTCCAGCCCGATGCATGCCTTATCAATCCTGCAATCTGAGGCATCCGTCCACTGTACCTATCAACGACGCATGGCCAAGCCCGGTGGAACCGGCCACCACCGCCGTGCTCACCGCCCGACGCCTGCCCCGTTCATCTCCGACAAGACCCGTCTGGACCGAAAGTCCCTCAGTGGCCCGCCACCGCGGCAGCGGCGGCAACCCGTCTCGTGTGGGCAGCTCGGGCCATGTTCTCGCGCATACCAACGAGACCGTACATGAATGCGTACACTAGCCAACAAGTCAGTATCATCTTGGTCAAAGCCACCAGGTACCAGAGAGAACCCACTGATGGGAGCAAGGATTACAAATCCAATCGACGATGCCACCACGGCCTCACGGGATCCGACGTTCTTCTCGTTCAGCCAGTAAAAGGCATCGGCGCCAGTCTCAACTTTGCCGATGGCTGCCCAACCGAGATAGAGACCCGCGAAGAAGATGACGCCCAAAGTGTGTGCGCCAACGCCCTGCCCGTTTCAGTCGTGTCAGTGTATGTTTCTTGCCTCAGGTACGAGGCAACTCACAAAGGGACGCTTGATGCTGTTGAGCCAGAAGATTTCAATGAGAGAGACGACCGATGTGATGCCGAAGAGATTGATGATGACAAAGGCCTTGTACCAGCCCTTTCCGAATATCTCCGTGACTGACAATGTGGTGTTAGACCAAGTTAACATCAACTATACGCCATGACTTACAAGGTTCATGTGGCCCATCCTTGTGTGTGTCCTCCAAGCTGGTCCATTCGTATGCGAAGGAGTCCCCAATCATGTCGGCCATGGCGGAGCCTCCGGATGGCTGAGGCTTGGGGGGCTCTCCCGTGTTCTTGTCATCGTGCTCCAGTGTGACAAACCAGTAGATGACTGTGTTCATGAAGGTGAAAACAGTTGCAGTGGTGTAAAACAAGGTGAAGTAGAACTGCTTGCGAAGACTGGCCATGTCGTAGGGCAGTGACAGTGTTCTCAATGCCCAGTACTCCCAGCCAGTGCTGGTTTCCTCGATGTGTGGATGATAGAGATGGGTATATGTCCAGCCCTAGGATTGAGGATCGAGGTCAGCAACAAGCCACCACTTAGACTACCTAGGCTGTGACTTGACGTACCAGAACAACTGCGTGGTAGGCCAGGAGCAGAGAAAAGGTGACGACAGAGAAGTCAAAGACCACCCGCCAGTCAGAGTAAGGTGACTCTTCTTTCCGCAGCTTGTAGTCAAGAACCGTAGCTCCGACTGCGGTCAGATAGGCAACAATGCCACCTCGAACCCAACACAAGTGGTTCTGGGAAAAGGACCGCCATGGCGAATGGCATGCTCTGAGAAACGCAGGCTAAGATAGGAATATTAGCTCCAGCAATGAACACGAACAGCAATCGACTACGCAGCGTACATGGTCTTGGACCTGACCATATGATGCTGGCGTTGGCAGGCCATGTCCATCATGGAACTCTGATTGCCCGTGGAGCAACGGAGTGGTGACGGAGGCGTCCATCGCGATGGGAACTAACGGAGGCTGGGCAGGATACTGAAGAGATGTTGTCGAGGTTTGAAGTCTAAGAGAGGTACTTTGGGCGTCTTGATATGGCTTGTGATATAGAGGACGGCTGACAGCTTGTTGGAAAACACCAGGCAAAGACGTCAAGGAAGAAGCTGAGAGAGGGATGTCAGGTCGAGGAACGGAGAACGAAATGGGAGAACATAGGGCAGAGACATGTGGAAGATGTCAATGGGAGGGATGCTGCCTTCCATTTTCTGGTGAGAATGCGACTGCCGTTGGCAGTCATTACATTCATGGAAGGAAGGCATGTGCCTTTCTGAGGCGTTCATCTACGATAGGTGGAAGGAAGTGACCCGGAATGCCTAAATTGAGGTTTGTGAAGGCAGGTAACGGGCAGCATCGGCTTTCAACCAGGAAGGAAGCCATCGCGCGTGCTGGGGTATTTGTTGCAGTTCCAAGGGAGCAATTGAGCTTGAGAAAGAGAGATGAATTTTGATATGAGTCCATGATGTTGTCAGGACGGCTTTAGGCTAGCTCTTATAGCTTACTTCAATTGCAAATATCCCAACCCCATGGTAAGTGGGAGCGTGTTGTGTTTGACTTCTAGCATATTCCTGCAAGATGATTGGTATTCAATGCATAGATACGAGGATACGTTCAACTCAATTTATGCTTGAGGCGCAGGAATGTGCACCATTATTTGTGTAGTTTTGCCTACCTATGAAGTAAGGTAGTTGCAGCTTGCAGCTTGAAGATGTGAGATGAGGCAAGATCACTGGACCCGAGAGCTCCAAGCCGAAGCCTGAGAATCAACCAGTGGTCTGTGCACCACATCCGTCTTGAGCCGACGAGACCGTTGGCCAAAGGCGATAAGATAGCAGAGTACGTACCTCTCGATCTCCATTGACACGTTCCACGTCTGCAAAACAGCTGGCCTGTGCTCTTGCTCTTGCTCCAGCTTCAAGGAAGGTGCCTTGCTGGCCAGAACTCAACTCCAATCTGAACATCACGACCCGAGACCTTCTACCGCCACCGACGAGGCTACTTACAACACCGCCCACACCTGCCAGAACCGCCAGAAATATGTTGTCAGCTCTCGGAAACCCGCGCCAGGCGGCGTCGCAGCTGCTCAACTTTGCGCTGATCCTTTCGACTGCCTTCATGGTACGCACAGCGTTACTCCCCAAAGAAGCTCTTGCTAACTCCAGTGGTAGATGTGGAAGGGTCTTTCCGTGATTTCCGATTCTCCCAGCCCAATCGTCGTCGTTCTCAGTGGTTCCATGGAGCCTGCCTTTCAAAGAGGCGATCTCCTTTTCCTGTGGAACCGCAACCTGATCCAGGAAACCGACGTTGGCGAAATCGTTGTCTACGAAGTCAAGGGCAAGAACATTCCCATTGTCCACAGAGTGGTCCGCAGATTCGGCTCCGGGTAGGTCCCCACTACATTCTGCCCCTCCTCGTCTTCTTCACTGACTAAGATGCTCGTTATAGACCGGAAGCGAAGCTCCTTACCAAGGGCGACAACAACAACTCCGATGACACTGGTTCGTGGTGCCCCAATACTCCTCAGCGAGTAGAGACTGACCAAAAGCAGAGCTGTATGCCAAGGACCAGGACTATCTCGTGCGCAAGGACATCATCGGCAGCGTCGTTGCATACATCCCCTTTGTCGGCTACGTTACGATCCTCCTCTCAGAATACCCGTGGTTGAAGACGGCAATGCTGGGAATAATGGGCTTGGTAGTGGTGCTGCAAAGAGAGTAGATCCGTCGTTATGGCCAAAAATTGATACCTACATTGGAAACCAGCCGGGAACCGTGGAGCGCCAGAATCGCGAAAACCACTGCAGAGACCAAAAGGGTTGGGAAACAGCACAAATGCGGTTGTTGGGCAGCCGTGATCGTGATGCTCCGACTGATTGATTTTAGTGACTGAGAAGCGGCCCCGGTGTTGAACATTTGGCGGGGCATGTACCGGTCATTGCCACGCTTCGGTGAACTGAGACAGACGTCCGCACTCCACAGAGATTCCCATGGTACAACTGACTATCAATGCTGGGATTTACAGAGAAGAGAGACTCATGTCGCGAGCGCTCTGGAGCGGAGATACCTCCATCGCGACAAACACCGAGGTCCAGGCATTAGATCAAACATTGTCTCTCTTTCTCTCGAGTATCGTCGTTTCCTCGATCCCGTGATCGTAGTGCATCGTCAGGTCTCGTGGTATGAACTGGGGTTTTCTTTGTGTCTAGACTCCAGTCTCCAGGCAGCCAGCGGCACAGCTGACAGGGTTCTGCTTAAGGCCCATATGAGCCAAAATTGTGGTCCAATGGCAAGACCCTGATCTCCGCCGCCAACTGGTTCTAGCCAGGGGCGCCGTCCTTTTTGGGACGTGATTGTTACCGCGCCGGTGCCTGTATCATGCACCAAACCGTTAGAAGAGCGGCACAGTCGTGTGATAAAATGAGCCAAAAATCCTTTGTCGAAAATTTGGACCAACGCCTGTGTCTCTTGCTCCTTTTCGGTTCGTGTTGAAGTTCTCGCTGAGCTTCTCATCGCTCACTTTGCGGTCCGGATTACCCCAATATCGTGGACTTTCGTATTGTTAGGTTGCTGTCAAGTTGTGTAAGACGCTCATTCAGCCACTTTATTCATCCATGGCTTCAGCCCAGTACGTACCGCAGTCGCAGTACGCTCCGCCTGATGGCTTCGAAGGCTACGTGCCATACGCGCAACAAGCTCCTCGTGAAATCCCATTCAACGGAAAATGGCACCGAGCAAAGATTGTCCTTCGCGGTCTCGACATTGCATTCGGTGCCATCGTCATCGGCATCTCAGTCTCTCTTGTGCTTTACTCATTTTCAAGTTCATTCTACCTTGTATTCAGTGGATTTCCCGTAAGTACCTGATGGACTCGCAGCCTTGGAATTAAATCGAGAAAAATGCGTTGTCTAACCCGCTTGTAGGCTGCCGTTCTTATGTGTTGGGAAACCTCCGAACTAATCACCATCTGCGCAAGAGGCGGGAGACGAGGAATTCACCCCGGTGCTCATGTCGGAATGCACCTGCTCTTCTGGCTCGTCTTTCTAGTGGCCACGGGATGGGAGATTGCAAACATCATCCTCCGCGATGGTCCACGGTCGTGGGTGTTCAGCGGCGGCCAGATCACTTCTATGCAGGATACAGTGATGGCGTTCACTGCCCTCTTGCTGTAAGTATAGCAAGTGTTCTAAGATGCCTTGGGATGACTGCTAACACTTCATAGTATCAATAACTTCACCCTCTTCGTCCGCGCCTGTATTGAGTGCAAGCAGCGCAACGCTCGCCCTCCTCCTGTCTACATGGTCCCCATCAATGGGCCACCGCCGATGCAGCCTGCAGGTTCCTACCAGCCCTACCCGTACTCCCCGCATCAAGCCTCTTTTCAACCGCAACACGACAAAGGGCAGATGGCAGGAGCTAATGTTGACACCATTGAGAGGGAGGCACAGCCAGGCCTGGATGGGACGTACTACGGTCCCGGAAGCCGGGCTTGATCAAGAGGTGATTTGCCGTTGGAAGTGGAGGAAGACGTTGAATGTTTTGATATGGAAAACGGATGATACCCAATAATTGCGATCAGGGTGTTGAATGTCATCGAGCACTGGAGTATAACGTTCATGACGCGATAATATGCCATGCTAAACTTAATTGAATAATCCATAATCACAACATCAAGGGCCCGTGGCCATGAGATCTTTGACAATGTGCATTGTACCACATTTGAGGGCTGGTGGTGTCATAAGTCTTTGTATTGATCTTTGGGTAGGGCAATGTATTGAGCCACGCCTTTGAATGCTCACTCAGACCACTGCACATCAAAGTCCTTGAACTGAACCTCGAGATCGCTCTTCGCATCCTTGGCAGGCCGAGCAACTAGAGCGCCAACAGTTAAGTTCCAATCCTTGCCAGTACAATCATCATCTCCAAAAACCCAACAAATCTCACGCAGCGGCACCTTGGTGCCGTCCTCCTTCACATAGTACACCCAGAAGCTCGGGCCCATGAAGTCGCGCTCCTGTTCAATGAGCACGGTGATGCTCTTGGTGTCCTCAAAGGCGGCGAGAGGGGTGATGCTCCAGTCGGCCCAGCGGTCGCAGGCGACGGTGCTAAGTTGTGGCGTGCCTTGGTAGTACTCCAGGCCGGTCTTGATCCATCTCTTTTCGCGGCCAGAGTTGGAGTCAAAGGTGACAATGAGGCCTGCTTGGTCGTACTGTTCGGACCAGTCTGCGGTAAATGTGACTTTGGCGGACTTGAATTGGCTCAGGGACTTGGCTGGAACCGTCTTTGTGGGAGCTGAATATGTCAGATTGCGGCTCATATGAGGATGAATGGGTTGACATTACCATCGTAGACATTGTGGGTAGGCGGCTTCTTCCAGATGTCTGTGTTGGGGGCTGCGGAAAGGTTGAAGGAAGACATGATGAGCTAGGCCTATCTTGGTTACGTTGTACTGGCCAAGAATGAATAGGGTCAATGTGTGTAAATTACGCGTATCGACTGAAGTTGAGGAAGTGAGGTAGGGTATAGTGCTGGGTATTTGGAGGTTTAAATAGGCTCGAGTGAGAGTAGCATTGCGGCTGTTTCTGCACCAGACACTTCATGTACATGGTGTGAGAGCTACAAACTACTTGGGGACTTCACGCACTTGCCCCGCAGTAAGCAACACGAAGTATTCATACTTATACTGTAGGTTGTTTGCCGATCCAAGGTGTCATCCGGTCTCTTCGCCTTAGATAATTGAGACGGTGCAAAGGGCCGACAACCCGCTCATACCGAACCCGATTTCACAGTACTTACTGCGCGATTGGGTTTCCGGGCTTTTGTAAAGAACTAGCACGAAGAATTAATGGCCCGGAGTATTAGTTTGCAGTACTACAAACCTGAATGAAGAAGCTAAGTGAAGCTTGATCCCTACTTAGGGTGCTTATGAATCCAAAGAGACCTCATGATCTGGACGAGTGTCGACGGAATTCTCGCTTGAACCTTTATGTCACTGGTCAAGTTGCCCCGCGATCCCTTCAGGACGCGGGGCAAAGCAGAAGTGACTCGGCCCGCAGGTAGGAGAGCTCAAAGGATTGGCTGACACCGGTTCGGTTGCCAGCGGAGTCTCCGCCGGTATGCATGATGCTACTGCTCGGTGAGTACTGCCCAATTGGGAACAAGTTCCCGCAAGGTAAGTTTACCTAGGTCCTTCAACTCAATGACATGTAATGTTCTGCAAGAGGCACAAATATTCATAGCCACATCAATTATGGTGGCGGTGCGAATATGAGGCGGCTGTGAGAGATTCCACGTCGTGAGTGCGATGTTGAAGCAGTGGTGAAGATGCAGATTCGAACCAGCGTCCCCAAGAAAAACACAAAAAAGCGGACATTCCCTCTTATGGAAGGCATCGGAGATTGACTCAGCAAATTGCTACATCCCCCCCACTACCTTTGCACCTGCCTTCCATCTCACAAACGTGCACCTTCCCCCGCTCGACCACCTCGTCGCCAACCCCACAAATTCTCCCATTCTTCACCTCATTCCGCCGACCACCAGTATCCCTCTGCAGACAATCCGAATCAGAGACGGGACCATCTTCAATTCACTTACACTCTATTCGCCCATCATAGTACTACTGCCCACATCACCGAACGCGCGGACGACTTTGCACCAAACCACGCCTGTACGCAACATTGCTTTCATCCACGTCATCTGAGTTGCGAAGCAGACAGGCAGCCTTTGTAGCCTGGAGCTGGAGGAAAGGGGACGTTTACGAGGCCATTCGCAACTTCGCAATCCACATCTGCCACACCCATGCTGCAAGCAATTCTTCTTTTCTCGACAGAATTCTCTTAGGCCTCCTGACACCCCGACGGTCCGCCTCCGCGAGGCACCAACATCGAAACAATGTCTTCTTTCCTGACGCCCACGAAGAAGTCCCAAAAGCCGGCTACCAAGTCAAAGCCTTTCCAACCACCGAACCGCATTCGAGCCATCCGCGAGCAAGCCGAACGTCAGCAAGCCAACAACGCCGCCGCTGCCGCCGCCATCGCTGCTGCCCAGGCACAACAGAACCGCGCGAGAGCCCCCACTGTCGCCATCTCAAACCGTCCACAATGTCCGAACAAGGCCTGCATCAAGCCCAATGTTGTCGACGGCATCTGTCAAACCTGTGGTCGTGTCGCCGATGACAGCAATATTGTGGCTGAAGTGCAGTTTGGCGAGACGTCTTCCGGTGCTGCCATGGTACAGGGAAGCTATATCGCCGCCGACCAAGCTGGCGTGAGAACCATGGGCCCGGCCTTCCGCCGCGTCGGAGGCTCCGACGACAGAGAGAAGACCATCCGTGAGGCTCGTGCCCTGATGCAGGGTTACGCTCAGCGTCTCAATCTTAGCGATAATACTGTCAACACCGCTGTTCAGTGTTTCAAGCTCGCCTCCCAGTCAGGTTTTACACAGGGCCGAAAGATCATTACAGTCGCAGCTGTGTGCCTCTACGCCGCATGCAGAATGGAGAGGCCGTGTCGCGTCATGCTCATCGACATTGGCGACATTATCCAGGTGAACGTCTTCGTACTTGGACGAACCTTCAAGGCGTTGACCAGAACCCTTTGCCTCTTCCCGAGCGGAGAGTCTCCAGTCTTCCCTGAAGACATCATCTACCGATTCGCCTCCAAGCTTGAGTTCAAGCATATGACCAACCGCGTCGCCGAGGATGCTGTCCGCCTTGTCCGTCGCATGAAACAAGATTGGATTGTCATGGGCCGTCGTCCGTCCGGTATCTGCGGAGCGTGTCTTTTGATGGCTGCCCGGATGCACAACTTTCGGCGAACCGTTCGTGAAGTTGTGTACATTGTCAAGGTCACAAATCACACCATCCAGGAGCGTCTCGAGGAGTTCAATGTGACGGAAACAAGTAAAATGACGGTGGAGGACTTCTTGTCTCAAGATTTCAGCTCCAGCTCCCACGACCCCCCTTCTTTCTACAGGAACACTGAGGCCTGGCAAGCGCAGCAGGAAGAGCTTGGCAAGAAGCGGAAGCGCACCATCACAGATGACGGTGGTAACAACAGGACGACACCTGCGCCCTCTCTTCCGCCGCCTGATCTATCTGCAGCTCCGACCATTGAGTATCGTCGAGATAAGGATGGCTACATTATCCCCCCTCTACCATCGAAAATCGCCGTCAACGAGCCGGCCCTAAGAGATGCTAACAGCAACCAACATCTTGAGGGCCTGGCTCAAGAATTTGGCGATGCGGAGAAGGAAAATGAAGAGTCATCTCAGACGGATGCCGGTAGCGAGAAGACGCGGCAACCGAAGCCCTCGTTGCCAATCAACGACGAGTGGGAGGAGGATGAAGCTGAAATGGAAGATCAGATTTCGGAAATTATGAACGATCCCGAGACCTACGAGCACGCAAAAGCATTCAGCAATGCCGAGCAGCGAGCTCGCATCCACTCGATCTGGGCCCTCCAGCAGCAACCAGACAAGGCTGTCTCAATGGCGCCCGAGGTTGGCGAAGACGAATTCGCAGATGATCCCGAAGTGGCGAATTGCATGTTGACTCCCGATGAGATCAAGATCAAGGAACTTCTGTGGGTCAACGAAAACAAAGACTGGCTGCGCGCATCACAGGAGCGTCTCTTCCGCAAGAAGCTGGAGGAGAAGAAGCCGAAGAAGGACCGCAAGAGGAAGAAGCGCCCACGTATTGGCGAAGGTCAGACCACCCCTGCCAGCACACCAGGCGAGGCCGCTGTGAATGTCATGAAGGAGCGTGGTTTCTCGAAGCGCATCAACTACGAAGCTATCCGACAGATGTTTGATGTCGCCGGCCAAGGTGACCCTGGCTCCCGACCTGAGAGTGAAGCCGCGAGTCGTCCTACGAGCAAGGCGCCTAGTGTGGTGGATGACCACTATGATGAGGAAGAAGAAATCGAGCCCATCGAAGGCGGCGAGGGCAATGAGCACCGAGACGACGAGTACGGCGGTGGAGACGACTACGATGACATGGGCGACGAATCCCACATGTACGATGAGGACGATCACGGGATGGGCGAAGACGACGACGACGATGATTTTGGTCTCAATGACGACGATGAGTGAGCATACCCAGTCGCGCCAGGTCATGTCTTTTGGGGATCGGGTGAGTCGTGGAGGATGGCGTGCTTGTATTAGATACCCCCAATAGTCTCGAATATGTCGAGGCTCCGGCTGCGCTGCCCACGAAATGCGCGTGCGTCTTATGAATAGAGCATCTTAGACAAGAACAGCAATCTGCATAAACTTTTGACAGGACTTGTTGACCCGGCTGCGGGGCGTTTAATACTTCATTGCTTTCACCGTTAGCCGTGATGGATTGGAACCTACCCCACTTCTGCATTTACGGCTGCTACAACACCCATTGATTCGGACGTTGCCTGGCATCTGTTTCGTTGTAAATCACACAAGCCACCATTCCAACGAAGTTTAAGGTTGGAAACTGCGTTCATACGCACACCCAGCTTCCTTCACCTGTCTAGCCGGCTGTCATTAAATTTCGGCATTGTCTTAGACACAGAGCCGCCCTTCAAGACCCACCCTGCTCCGGCCGGACACTTCGAAACAACCCTTACGCATCCGCCATCCCTCATCCCTACTCCCCCTAAACTTCGACCTCACATCAACGAGGTAGTAGAGGCTATCGCTAACGCATCAATGGCCGTTTTGCACGCAGAATCGCCGAGAAACCCGGAACAGGCTTCACCCCATATCAGAAGACCGTCTTAAGCGCTCTCGCGGCCTCGGCTTTCATCGGAAAACAAAGGATACGGCCGGGTGGCGCAATGGCAGCGCGTTGCTTTCCGGTGGCAAAGGTTCTGGGTTCGAGTCCCAGCTCGGTCGATTCGATTTTTGATTCCAAAGGGAATTGTCGTCCACCTTGCTCTGGAAAAAGGCTGGTGATGATCTTTTTGTGAGACTCATATAGTCGGGCTGGCTGTTGATAGGTGGGTGGGCCTTGTGGCGTGAAGTGCAACAGGAAGCAACTACTCCGTAACACTGTATCCTGACTCAGTAGCTTTTGCGGGGGAGATGGAGAATAATTGCATACAATGTGCCTTGGGAAACGAAAGCAAGATGAGATTGCAGTTCATGTGCTTTTTTCGGGAGTGGTTACCGAAAACAGGTGCCGAATTTCTTTCGTGACTTCATCTGGTGTGTCTTTCGCCAGGCAATACCTACCAAAAGATGGGGTCATGTATACGGAGTAGACAGAAGCTACCTCTGCTCATCTTCATCAAGTTTGACAGCTCAATGATGTCCCCATCGGATAGTCCCCGAAATAGCCAGAGTTATGGCCGCCACGAACGTCACTTTCACTAAGTGCATACCCAGCGATCCCTTCTGTCTTCGAGGCTGGACATTGATTGATAGCTGAGGCGCGAAACCATCGGACCTGCGTGGGCAAACCTGGCATGACTTGAATGAGGGATGCCCACAAGGATAGACACAATCATATGGTAGACGAAGACCTCCACGTTCACAAAAGATCCAGGGACATGGTGAGGTGAATGTCAATCCAGCTCAATGGATGTTGTCTTCAGACTTTATCAATTGAGTAACAGAGCAATGTAAGCTGCTGCTTCCAGCCACTGGACTCTCCATTGCTCTTAACGCATTTCGTCAGAACACAGGAAAATGATAGACCCGCCATCGCATCCTCCAATGTCAACCGCCTCATTAGACGAAGTAAAAGCTCAGAGGAACCATTGGCTCAGGTCCAAAAAGGCTAAAAGGCCGCCGTCTCGCACCAACCATGACGTCCGGCCGCCCTCTCAGCCATCCAGCCAGCCCCGAGTCGCGGCGCGCACGCGGGGGAGGAAAAAAAAAAAAGGCACAATTGCCCATGCCGGAGCCGGACTGTTCTTACGCCGTCCAATAGCGGGCGTTTGCGCACCTACTCTCGTGTTGGGTAAGTCACATCGGCAGGCACCTTGCAAGGCTTGCATGAGGGGAAGAAGGGCAGATCAGCGGGGGTGTTCAGGGGGGGAGGAAGGCCGGAATCTGGGGTAAGATCCCTGCGCTCCTCGGCTTGGAGGTGTCGTGAGCTGCTGGCTGAGCATGTGTTCGTGATGGGACGGCACAAATGTTTGTTTTTGAGGGGAGCTGGGGTGATGGGGGGTTCTCGGCTGAGGGGGCATGTGAAGCTTTCTGGTTTCCAGGATTGAGACGGCGCGATACCACGTCGCCTAGGTCTTGATGTGGTAATTGAGTGTCCTTGAGCGATGGTGTTTGCGGGGGAACATGACATTGATGGAAGGTCGCTAGATGTTGGATAGGTGTGATAGGCGGAGGAACAGGAGCCAACATGTTAGCTAAAAATGTAGTCAATGTGACGATGTCAGCGATGATGTTCTGGAATCGTGCGAGACGTGAGTATAAAGAGCTGAATGAGGTCGCGATATTCATGATGGTGTCTCGGTCAATCAGCAGCCTCAGATCCAGATTCAGATCCATACCTCTTTATTCAAGCCTAGCTCTCGTTCGTATCAGTCCACAGAGACATTAACAGCAGACACCATGCTCCTCAAGTTCTCCCTCCTCGGCCTCTTCGCCACCTCAGTCCTCGCCGACGGCGCCGCCATCGTGGCCGCCATGGACGAGATCGCGGCCCAGAACACGGAGCTGGGCGACACCGTGTCGTCCTGGGACGGCGGCCTCTTCGGCACGCTCCCCATCATCATCGACTCCACCAAGCTCCTCATCAAGATCAACGAGGCTACGAAGGTCGCCGAGGACTCGGAGCCGCTCAGTGCCCTCGAGGCCATCGGGGTCGCGCAGTCGACGCAGAAGCTCGCGGGCGGCGTGCAGACCACGCTCACTGCCGTCGTCGACGCCAAGCCCAAGTTTGACAGGCTCCTGCTGAGCCCGGTCATCCTGCTCAACCTCAAGTCGGAGAAGAGCGCGACGGACAAGTTCAGCGCGGCTGTCGTTGAGAAGGTCCCCGAGGCGCTGCAGGCCGCGGCCAAGACGCTGGTTGCTGGGATAGAGACGTCGTTCAACAATGCCATTGCCACTTACAGCTAAGTCAATGGATGAGTTGGCTGGGGTAGGAACGATTCTGGGGATGGGACGGTTATCAATAATGAGGAACGACCACTGCTGAGTTGGGGCGGACTTGATGGGACTAAACGATGAATCTCTTCCTGTACATACTTGGTACCAAGTCTTCTGATTCCTCTCTAGACAGAGCAAGCAAAAATATTGAGTCTATCTCACACATCGTCACAGTTCCAAGCCTGGATCCATACATCATCACACAATTGGATGGGCAATGCAAGACAAACACACAGTAGTAGCACACAAGGTAGGATATCATGATTTTCATTGATACGAAACTAGGAAACAGGCTGTAGTCATATGCCTCAAACCGTGACAGGGAAATTGTTCCCACCAATGAGGATTGGTCGGTTATATATGGCTGAGTTGTTCGCTTTTCAGACACTTGCTTTCACCGAGTGTCTATAATTTTTGCGCTTTTGTCTACCGTCATTCCCATCGATTCGACGGGCAGTGTAAAAAATGTGTAACATAGGAAAACAGAAAGAGCAACGATAGCCAAAGTGTATGAGACCAGGGATGACATGAGGACATCATGCCACGCCATCCTCAACCGTTTTTTGTCGCATAAATATGCCGGATAGTTCAAATGTTATACCATCGGTTAGATGTGTAGCAAGTTGACGTCCGAGATGCTGCGATGGCGCTTGTGGCCAATGGGCATCTCACTGGATGCCTTGCGCTTTTGCGACATGGACTCTAGAGGACTGCGTGCCGAGTCACGCATCTGCTTCTTGGATCGTCGGAGGGGTGTCAAGGGAACGGCTGCGGTTTCGAAGCGATCTGACTTGAGACCACGCAGGGCAGTGTAGTTATAAGGACTGCTAAGGGCGAGGGAATCTTGCGTGGCCTTGTCGCTCAGAATGAGGCGTTGGTTGATCTGGTCGCGACGGAATGCTCCCACGTTGTTGGCGTTGATGTGGGAGTGGAGGTCGATATCGCTTGAAGCGGTGCGTGGGCGAGCAGGCGTAGAGTTTAGGGGATCGGCGTCCCACTGGTTATCCTCGTCTTCATCGGCAGAGGACCGGCCCTCATCAAACTCGATGAAGTCGCTGATGTTGAGAGACTTTTCAACCTCGTCATCCTCCTCCTCGTCGAACCCAACATCCGAGCTCTCATCGGCAGTATTGGGTTCGGACTGGAAGGGGAAGAAGGCTTCGGTAGGTCCCATGGCCTGGGTGTTGAGGTAGTCACCAAAGGTGTTGGATGAGAACATTGCACTCATCATAATCTGTGCAGAGCTGCTCATCATGGGAGAGGGTTGGTTCTCATCAATAGGGGCCAGGTATTGGAAGTTGAACTGTTCAGGTGACAGGTCAAGTTGACGGCGACGATGGGGAGTGAAGATCATCATCTTTCGTGAGATGGGGTTGACGACAGCAATGGGCTTCCGTTCAGAGTTATCGAGGTTGAAACGGCCTATACGCGGCTGTCCACGGTGGCCCTTGACCGGGTGATCCGTATCGGAATCATCCCACTGATCCGCGGACGGTTCGGGGCGCTTAATCTTGCGGCGGACAACTGGCTCCGGCTCATCTTCTTCAGTGGTATCACCATCAGCTAATTGGACAAGTTAGCAATCACATATTCTCATGTTTCTCGTCACAAAAGCGCAAACTCACTCTCATAGCCGTCTAGCTCTTGGGTTTCCTCAAGGGCTGCGACCGGAGTGGGCATCTCAGAGACTTCGCCGATGGTCATGGGAGTAGCAATCGGCGTGTCATCATCGCCGAGTTCCTGAACAACAGCCTCAACATCTGAGTCTGCGTCAGGAGCATACCCATAGGCTCCATGATAATCACCATGGTAGTCCCAGAAAGAATTTGAGTTTTCAGATTCGTCGTTCTCATCATCCTTTTCAATCTCGCGACGGAAGGCCGGATCGAGAGAGCTTTGGTCGACAAAGATGTCGGGGAAGAAATCGGCATGATCATCCTCCGTATCGGTTGAGTCGGAATCACTCGAGGGGACATCAAAGCGCACGTGGCGCTCCACAGGACGGTGGTGGTGATCAGAAGCAGCACTTTCGTCAACTTCTGACATGATGCCATCCCAACTGGCAGCGTCCTCGATATCTGCTGCGCCATCATCTTCGTCTTCTTGCTCCTGTTCCTCCTCTTCATCCTCTTCCTCTTCTTCTTCCTCATCGTCGTCGTCATCATCGTCATCCTCTTCTTCTTGGATAATGGGCGGCCGGGGAGGAATCGAGTTGCTGGGGACTGGTAACACCTCGTGGAGTATATGTTCCTCCTCGGCCGCGTCGACATCTTCCTCGTCATCGTCAGAAGAATCGCTGATATCTTCGACAGCAGAATATCCTCCTTCGTCAGACAGGTCGAAGGATGAAGAAGAGGTAATGGAGTCGCGACGCTTGGCGGCTTTGACTTTCCGAGAGGCCGAGGAAGCCTTGTTGCGAACGTTGCGTGACATGGCGGTGTTTAGGCAGGGGTTGAAACCCAATATGGTAGTACTCGGAGGGGTGGGAGTTTGTCTGGATAATCGGCGCTAACAAATGCCGTGTGAATGCCCAACAGTTTATGGTTGTGTATTGTATGTAATTCTCTCTTCTGGCGAGCCTGTTCGCAGGTGTATGGCGTCTGAATAGTCGTGTCTGTACTCGGGTCGAATAGAGGGAGAGGGAGAGAGTGGTGGGAATAGGTAGGGAGGGGTCGTGAAAGTCGGATTAGGTGGAGGTGAAGATATTTTCTTCAAGCGGATAGGCTTCTCGTAGCCCGGTGAATAGTGGGCTTGGTGATCGATTCGGGTGAAATACGATGCAGACTTCCGTCAATGGGCCAAAGTCGTCCTCTCAAATGAGGGCTCTGGACAGTGAAAGCCTGGGTAAAACTTCGTCGGGAAACAGAATGGATTGAATGTCTCGATGGGCTGCTGGACTGCAGAGGTGCCTGCGCAGGGGCACCTCCGCAGTGGGCGTTTACAGCTCAGCGAAAGCGGCGGACATAATTCTCGACGAAGTGTGTGTTTTGGTTCTATATCCTTTTGAAGGTTGTAGGGCGACTTCGTTGTCTCGTGGGGTTAAATTGGGTTTGATGGTTGAGATGGAAAAGAGGAAAAAAAGAGGGAAGAGGACGAGGCACCGGGATTCCGAAAATAATATGGCTCCCCCAGTCGCCCCGTCCCTGGGTGTGGAGCACCCAATCGAACTTTTTTTTTTTTTTTGGGTGGGCTGCTACTCTGTAGGGATACGTACTGCGCACACTGCTGCTCAGTGCTGGTGCTCCTGCCGTTTGTCGCCCAAACTTTTCCTCCGTGCCTCCTTCTCCAAGTCTCCCGTTTTGGTGGGGTCTCAAGGTATGGGAATCTGCGGCCCTGCTGTGCCTGCCATTGCCTGGTTCGCTTAGAGTGGGTAGCGAGACGGCACTAACCCGTATCCGGCACGCCGTCACCGCCTTTTCGCGGTCTGTTCCCCCCTGGCGCTCCTATGATTGCCCTGCAGGCGCTGAGCATCCGCTGGAGATACGGCGTCATTCAGTGGATAGAATCAGTTAACTGTGGAGGAAGGGACCCTGTGTGGAAAAAGGCTAGCAACTGCAAGTCAACTGTGCCCCTCTTCGCCCCGAACCTGGCAGGCAGCTGTGCACAGCACGCCACCGTGGCAGCAACGTCGACCTCATCAAACGATTTCTGCCCCTCTCTCGACCTGTGTCACCTCACTGTCCTCACTGTCCTGTCTGTTCCAAGCTCTTCGTCCAGACACCCAGTCGACTTTGACCCCTCCATCTGTCGTCACCCGTCAGGGCCAGCCTGGTCCAGATCGAGGGGGAGGGGGTACAAGCTGATCATTCCTCCATTGTGGCAGGTCCAATATCTGATCCTTCCTCGTGACCCGCAGAGCACCTCTTGCACGTTGGACTCTGAATATCTAGAGTTGCCATTTGTCGTAGTCTTGCTGATCGAAGATGTTGAACAGAGCAGAAGAGGGAGGTCATTGTACACCGCAATGCAGCGTAGACGCTTCATCCATGAACAGCGGCAAGTCCAGGTGTCAACTGGGAGCAACCCATAGGCCAATACACGAAAGATGGGGAGAGGCGCAGCTGCGGCCTCAAGATTGTGCATTGCGGACCCCACAGAGTCAAGCTCCTGACTCCTGAATTCTGTCTCTTTTGCAAGTCCAAATTCCTCTCACATAACCCCACTGTTGGCCACATCTGTAGAATCCCTTATATCCATCCGTACAAAGTAGTGTCCTCCGCACTAGCTCGGGATCTGGCCCACTGCTTGCCTGCACAAGCATCCGGCATCTAGCATGCGTATTAGGTAGGCGGTCTCCTGATTCGCCTCGGTTCGCAAGCTCGTCTGTTCGAGGGGCAGCACCGAGGGGCAATCGAGGGGCCAACTCATCAGTCTACGTCTCTGGTTCCAATGCCAACAGCCACTTGAGCACACCGTAACGTGTCATCCAAAGGAGTCATTGGTGTTCGGTTGCTCTGTTTGAGAATCGTTGAGTCACTTGCTTACTCCCATCTGCGAAACGAGGTCTTTGGTATGTGTTCTGTAGTCATAATGAAAGACCCAGAGCCAAATATCATCTTGCTAAGTACCTTATCTAAGGTACGTAGCCTTCGGAGTGGTCGTTCAGATTCAGAAGCACGAACCAGCAAATTGGGACCGAATAACCCATAGAAACAAAAAAAGAGAATCGAGCTCCGGCCTAGGTGGGGCCAAGGCTCCTGGCCGTAGTGTGAATTATTCGTCACTTTTGCAACCCAATCCAACCGCAATCCATCCAAAGGGTCCAGTGCCTCAAGTTCAAATTTTCAACCAGTCATGCGGGAGGAATTGGGATCAGCCTTGAACGGCACTGGTCCGCGTTGTCTGACTTTCTTGTCGTTCATGACTCACTGACGGGAAATGAGGGGTTGACGAGCCGGGTGATGCCTGTGCAGCCCTCAAACATTTGACTACGGGCTTCAGTAAAACTTTGATCGAGGGGCTATTATATGCGAGAATGTATATATAGCTAGCCGGTGTGGAACTCTGTGAAAGGGGGAAAAGAGCTAGCAAAGCTCTTCTCAAGCCGGTACAAGCACCACCAACAACTGCAGATTGCAGAGAAAGAACATATGGTCCATTTTGTGCCTTAGGCTTGACCACTTGATGGTTGCCCCTGCGGTGACTACACACATAGTAATGGTCTGACTCAAAGTCCACGAAAGAGGGATAATGCTGCGACGTTCAGGAACAAAAGGTAGAAATTGTTTCACCAGTCGGGCCGTAGTATAGTGTCGATGTGGACAACAGATAGCTTGTAAAGAGAGTGCTTCGCTATACCGACTAAGCCGTTATGTGGCCATGTGAGCAAAAGGAGACGTGAAGTTGGACTGGAGTTTGAATTCCCAGCTCCCTCCCACCTTCGGTCGGACCCGGCGCCTACCAGAAGGTATGTACCGAGGACCAGACCCACCCAGGACTGTGTCTCAGCGGGGAGCACCGTGCCAAAAAAAGTTGGTGGGGGTGAGATCAGATTCCTGCCAGGGGCATCAGTGCACGTCCCGGTTTCCATGACTTATCTAATCTTCCGGAGCGATCTCGCTTATCTTATCTCGTTGCCCGGTCATCGCAGTAAACAAGGATTGTGTCTCTTTGTTCTGACAGCATCACTCGCACCCCATACGACCCAGCTTTAGATGTTCAACCTCGACGACGAGCATCAACCATACGACAACCGCGTGCCTCCAAGCAGAAACATCGCCAACTTTCTCAAATAATCGACGGCGAAACTTCAGCAACAGCGCACATGATGGATTCCTCTTTACCACAAAAGTCTTCCGCAAACCTCTTCCAGGTGTATTTGCGCCTGAGACCGCCTCCAGCTGGCGCAGCTTCGTCCGACAGATTCGTCGATGTCGAAGAGTTCCGCGAGGGCTCACATCCGACCCATATCACACTGAACCCTCCCAATGACCGCAAGCGCTCAACAGAGAAGTTTGCTTTCACCAGAGTCTTCGAGGAAGAGGCCTCCCAGCTCGATGTCTTTCATTGCACAGGAATCGCCTCTCTTGTCGAGGGTGTCTTGGCCCCTCATGGTGGATATGGCACCGATGCTTTGATTGCCACCCTGGGCGTCACTGGATCTGGAAAGGTAGACTTGAGCTTTGTTCCTTGTTCTATCTTGACTGACTTTTACTAACAAGCCATGTAGTCACACACCATTCTTGGCTCGCGCTCAACACGCGGCATGACACAGCTCGCCCTCGACGTCGTTTTCAGATCAATTGGCTCCAACATGTACGATTCGCCAACTTTGGAGAGCTCTCTTCAATCCTCAGATGCCTCCGATGCAACCATCATATCGGCACCGTGTTTCCTCGAGACTGTCTTTGCAGACTTCGGCTCATCCCGCGGAGGAGGCTCAAGAGCGGGAACTCCGATGCTTGTAGGACCCCCTGTTCATTCCGTCGATTTTCCCTTCCTGTCTTTCGCACATTGCCAAAGGCAAAAGCGAACGCAGCCGCCGGTCGAGTTGACAGGCGTACGCCTTGTGCCATTGACACCAGATCATTCGCGGCGCAAGCCTCGCGATGGCCTTTCCACGCCAGTGCGGGGAGATTTCCATGTTCACGAAGACGTCACTGAAAAGCACTTCATGGCTGTGACTACGGCGTCCAAAGTAAAGAACACAGCTAAACAATTAGTAAAGGGCGAACACTGTCCTCCTCCTACCCCTCGACGAGCTCTCCAACGACCCTCGGCCCTTCCCTCAGCTCCAGATATCAGCTCCGTCAACGTGTCTTCGAATCCCGATTGCGATTATGCCGTTGTTCTATCCATGTACGAGGTATACAACGATAAGATTTACGATCTCCTGACCCCGCCTATCAAGTCCAACGCCACGAAAGAGTACCGGCGCCGGCCACTGCTCTTCAAATCGACCGAGCAGTCTTCCGATAGAAAGGTTGTGGCTGGGCTGAAGAAGATTGCGTGCACTAACATGCGAGAAGCCATAATGGTCTTGGAAGCGGGTTTGCATGAGCGTCAGGTTGCCGGAACTGGCAGCAATAGTGTTTCTTCCCGCAGCCACGGATTCTTCTGCGTTGAGGTGAAGAAAAGATCCAGAGCAGGACGCTATCGATCTTGGGCTGGCAACACTCTGACCGTTGTCGACTTGGCTGGCAGCGAGCGGGCTCGAGATGCCAAGACGCAAGGCGCAACTCTTGCGGAAGCTGGAAAGATCAACGAGAGTCTGATGTATCTCGGCCAGTGTCTTCAAGCGCAGAGCGGTATGGGCAGCAGCAGCAAGGTACGTCAAGTCGCTCGCAAATCATCGAACGGGATAAATCTAACATGAAACGACGTAGCCTACTGTCATGCCATTCCGACAATGCAAGATGACTGAGCTTCTGTTCTCTAACTCCTTCTCGGCGTCATCTTCATCATCTGCGGGTGTTGTGCCCCGTCGGAATGCCCAGCGAGGCATTATGATTGTCACAGCCGATGCACATGGCGACGCGAACGCGACATCGCAAATCCTCAGATACAGCGCCCTTGCGAGGGAAGTAACGATCCCTCGTATTCCCAGCATTACATCGACTATTCTGGCCGACACACCCACATCAGCGCATCCGTCGTCAGGAATGAGATCCCCCGACCTTCCTCCACAGCGCCGAGGATACTTTGGCCATGGATCATCTGGCCATCGCAACTTTTCGCCGAATTCCGATAATGGAGACAGAGTTCTCATGGAGCACGCGGCGCTGGAAATTGCTCGTATGCAGGAGGAGATTACCAATCTTCATGTCGAGCTGGATAACGAACGCGAGACGAGAGTAACCGCTGAAGCACATCTGCTCAGCATGGAAGAAAGGCTGCTGGAGCTGGAGCAGACGGTTCGCGAGGATTGCATGGCCGAGTTCGACGCTCGCTTCGAGTTGGAGCTGGCCCGCTGGAAAGCAACTCTTGCTGCGGAGCAAGAGAAGGGCGAGGAGCATTGGGATCGCAAGATGGAGCTTTTTGAAAAGGGGCTTGGCCTAACGATCGACGACGAGGCCAGCGAGGACAAAGAAAACTTGCTCGTCGAGGACCTCGAGGACGAGAACGAAAGACTTCGACGCGAGAACGAAATCCTGAAGCGTGAGCTTGCGCAAAGAAGCCCAAGCAAGCGGAAGCCGCTCCAGGAACGCGAAGACTTTGGTGGCCGAAAAGGCGGCGCTACTGGTGTGAGCAACCTGGGCCGAAAGATGGAGCAACTACGCGTTAGCAACGAAAGTACAGGCTGCAGCTCAGGAAGCCCCAAGAAGATGCGAAAGCTCGCGACGAAGCGATGGGAGACGGTTACCGACGATGATTTCTGATTGACTGCTTTATCCAAAGTCTCTGGGGAGTTGTCTGCGCTGGCAGTTGCGCTTGTTTCTCGGCATATACCCATTGTTGGACCATTCATTCGTTTTCTGTTGGGATTTATATGGGGTTTTTGGGATAGGAGTTTGATGTTGCAACGAGTCTGAAGGATAGACAGACGACTGCCTTACTATACTACTTAATTCACTTATTCTCAAAAGTACCGGTCAGCCGTCCTCTCTGCGACGTACGTCCACCCTGCGCCTGCTGCCACTAGTAGACACGACATGATGTGACCCTGCTGATAGGAAATCACTTTTAACCCCTTTTCACCTAAACGGCCCCTTTTTTGATCAAATTCGAGACAAGCATCTGCATCATTTTGCTACGATTGAACTTGTTCGATCTTCAACAGCAATCAAAGCCGTCTCGCGACATGAGAAACACCGGAAACACCGGAAACTCCAAAAAGGCAGATGGTATCAACTTAGCCCTCCTCAGCGTCCATGTCGTCGTGACGCCTCTTGCCCTTGCCGTTCTTACCACCCCTCAGAGTTGAGCCCTTCTTGCCCTGGTTCTCCATCAAATTCTTCATCTCCATTCTGGCGTGTCTTTGCGCCTCTTCAACGCGGTTCTGGAACACCATGACCTCATCCTTTTGTGTGGGGTACTCGGTCAGCTTCTTGCCGAGGGTGGCCTCGATTCGCAGGTAGATTTCGAGATCGTATTGCGTGACTAGACTGATGGCAATTCCTGACTTTCCGGCACGGGCGGTACGACCGATGCGATGGATCCTGATACGGTCAGCAACCGCACACTCTGTGCTGAGAAGTAGATGGCTTACATAGTCTTGCTGTCCTGCGGCAGGTCGTGATTTATGACAACGTCAACGAGCGGAATATCGAGACCTCTGGCGGCGACGTCCTGATAATAATTAGTTTGCCGTACCAACAGATTAGCGTGGTATTTGTGTCATGGACTTACCGTAGCTACAAGAATTTGACGAGTTCCTTCACGGAACCGGGAAAGTGCACCAAGACGGGCAGTCTGGTTGAGCTGGCCGTGCAGAGGAATGGCGGAGAATCCCAATGCGCGCAACAAAATCGACAACCGTTGTACCTCTGCAACAGTGCGGGCGAAAATGATGATGCGCTTGCCGGCGAACTCGTTACCAAGATAAATCAGATAGGTATCCTTCTGCGTATGGGGAACAAAGCAGTAGTGCTGGATCAACCCCTTGACTGTCTGGTACTTGTTGGAGCTGATGCTGACGCGGACCGGGTCTCTCAAACTGGCTCGGGACAGGCTCTCAATCTTTGTGCTCATCGTAGCAGAAAAGAGGAATGTTCGGCGTTCACGTGGAAGGAACTTGAGGAGGGAGGTGATGGCTGGGCCGAAATCCATGTCGAGGAGTCTGTCGGCTTCGTCCATCACAAGGTACTTCAGTGAACGCAAGGAGAAACCCTTGGTCTTCTCGAGGTGATCAACTAGACGTCCAGGGGTGGCAACGAGGATGTGGGGGCGTTTGCCCAGAGCAATGGCCTGAGAAACCTGTTGTCCTAGCCGTTAGCATTACAATAGATAGGAAAAGCCTTTAGGGGTTGACTCAACGAAGTCGAGACCGCCAACAATCACGGCGCATCGTAAGTTGATCAGACTACCAAGTGCCTCGAACTGTGCACCAATCTGCGCTGCCAACTCTCTTGTTGGTGCAAGAACAAGTCCGAAGAAGGGTTGAGGTTTCTCCAAGAGCGCCTGAATAACGGGGAGTGCGAACTGTGGATATGGGTTAGCGGTTGTGTCGCCTTGTATTCCGTACAGCAGTGGTAGGTAGGGGAAAGCAGGCATGAAGCAGGAGAACGGCGGGGTATCTGTGATAGTTCTTAACCACAAGAGGTTCCCCATAACATATTCAGAATGGTCTTGAACACTTGATCAAGCCTTCCTATCCGTCTCGACCTTATGCTGGGCTCTCTCGGGGTGTGGTTCCGAGGTAGGCTCGAAGTAAACACATGCAAAGAAATGGTGAACTGACAGCCGCCGTCTTTCCTGAACCTGTCTCGGCCAGACCAATGATATCGCGATTCGCAAGGGCATGGGGGATCGACTGAGCCTGGATAGGCGTGGGCTTCTTGTATCCGAGAGATTCGCAGGCTTCGCAGAGGGACTCAACGACACCCTAGGGCATTGATATTAGAGACGGTCACGGCCAAAAGGAGTGGTCTCGGGTGCAATTTACAAGCTCCTTGAAGGTCTTGGTCACTTCCTCCGTGGGATCAACAGTAACATCGGCATTGATCTCGACGTCAGAATCAGCATCGGCTTCGACATTGTCTTCGTCTTCGGATTCAGATTCGGCGGCCGGGGGCGGAGAAGCTTCCGCCTCGACTCTGCGAGACACTTTGGAAGATGAGCCCTTTTGCGCGACCTTTTGTCGTTTTGAGGAAGGCATATTGGGCTTTGATGACGACTTTTTCGTCGTCGAGGAAGGCATTTTTGTCGTGAACAGCTCGCTGTGCGATTTGGCGCAAAGAGGAAAAAAAGCGATTATCGAGGACTCGATGCAAAAAGTTTGGCGCGAGCTGATGGATGACATCCCACGCTCCGGGAAAGTTTTTAGTGGGGACCTGATTGTTATCAGCACGTGAAGGCTGTTTTTGGTTCTTATCGACCCGGCCCCGCCAAAAAATTTCCTGCGGGCGACCAAAGCATCCAGGTCTCGTCCCAGGCCCAGATACTTTTTGTAGTTGCGGATTCTGGATCCTCGGCAACTTACCAACGTCAAGGTTTTCCAACCCAAGTCGATCACCACTCCGAACCCTGCAAAAGATGGCGCGCAAAAGAGTCAAGAAGAGGACGCACGTCGGTGCCAGCACCCCGGCCACCGTCGGCGAGAACAATGGCGCAAAGGACCCTAAGAGCATGGTCATCCGCATCGGCGCGGGTGAGGTTGGCTCCAGTGTGAGCCAGCTTGCTGCCGATTTCCGAAAGGTTATGGAGCCAGGGACTGCTAGTCGAATGAAGGAGAGAAGAGCAAACCGATTGAAGGACTACGTTGTCATGACTGGCCCCCTTGGCGTCACTCACCTGATGCTCTTCTCACGATCAGAGAGCGGTAACACTAACTTGCGCGTGGCCCTCACACCTCGAGGCCCTACGCTGAACTTCCGAGTCGAGAAGTACTCTCTTTGCAAGGACGTGCAAAAGTCCCAGAGACGTCCCAAGGGCAGCGGAAAGGAGCAGATTGCTCCGCCATTGGTACGAGATCAATCGCTCTACTCGCTTGGGTCCCTGCTAACCAATTCTAGCTCGTCATGAACAACTTCCACACCCCCGACGCCGACGCAACATCCAAGGTGCCCAAACACCTCGAAACCCTGGTGACCTCTGTGTGGTCCAGTGTTTTCCCTCCGCTGAACCCGAATGCGACGCCCCTGAGCAAGATCAAGCGCACATTACTGCTTAACCGCGAAAAGGACCCGGAGAATGAGGGATCTTTTATCATCAACATGCGACACTATGCCATTACCACACGTTCAACAGGAATTTCAAGGCCGCTCCGAAGACTCGAAAAGGCAGAGAAGCTGTTGGCATCAAAGACAAACGGAAAAGGGGGTGTGCCGAACCTAGGAAAGTTGGAAGATATCGCCGACTTTCTTCAGGGCGGAGAAAACGGCGATGGATACCTCACGGATGCCACCAGCGGAAGTGAGCTCGACAGTGACGCCGAGGTTGAGGTCAAAGAACAGAAGGCACAGAAGATCAGGAAGAGCGCTGCCCCGGTTGACGACGACATGGCCGATGAGGATGATGCCGTCGAAAAGCGCGCCGTCAAGCTTGTCGAGCTGGGACCTCGTATGCGCCTGCGTCTGACCAAGGTCGAGGAAGGCTTGTGCTCTGGAAAGGTCATGTGGCACGAGTATGTCCACAAGTCCAAGGAGGAGGTAAAGGAGTTGGAGAAGCGCTGGGAGCAGAGGCAGAAGGAGAAGGAGGCCAGGAAAAAGCAACAAAAAGAGAACGTCGACAAGAAGCGGAAAGCCAATGCCGGGAAGGGCAAGGAAGCTGATGACAGTGACGTGGACATGGATTATGACGACGAATTTGACAGCGATGGTTTAGCTGGCGATGCCGAGTACCAGGTCAATGAGGCCATGGAGGATGCGGGCGAGTGGGAGGACGAAGAAGACGAGATTACCAAAGGCTGAAAACTGCGATGCGCGTAGTCTCTTGGCCCTCACTAAAATAATACCCAAGAGGGATATTTTTGATCACTTTCTAATGCAAGCCCACTCTAATGACATCAAGACAGAGTTCTGTTCAGCCACTCTCTCCGTGTTCGAGAAGACATAGCGCCAGGAGCCGTCGGAGCTTCAAAGAGATCGATACCATGACACCCGCCGCCCCAAATATGAAGGTCAGCTCGAATCCCGCTCTGCCACAGTCTAGAAGCATAAGCAACATCTTCATGTCGGAAGGGCTCGGCTGCCCCTGCGTCAATGTAGGCTGGCGGCAGGTCAGAAAGGTTCGTAGCCCTGCCAGGCGCTACGTACGGGCTAACACTGTCGGTGCCCGTCTTCTCTCCCAAGACACACGACCAAGCGTATCTGCCCCAGGCTGTATAGAAACCGCGCGCGCCCTCGAATTGCAATGCCGAGGTTGTGTTTAGGCGGTCGTCGAGCATTGGACACACGAGAAGCTGCGCACAAAGCGCCGGTCCTTTCCGATCACGAGCGAGAAGTGCTGTTCCAGCTGCGACCATGAGATGCTTCTTATCAAGACCTAGCTCACTGGAATGGCCAGCGACCCAAAGCAGAGCAGCGTAGCAGTCCTCCACGAGGGCCGAGCCGTGATTTTCTGGCGCGAGGCGATAGTCAACACTGAATATGACAGCATCGACGTCTTTCACGGCGTCGGTAACAGCAGCCAGACCAAAGTAGGCCGTGCCCATAACCATGCCACCGCCATGATAGAAAACGATGGCTGGTTTCGGTTTGCCGGGACGATTGGCAGCCTTTGGATGTAACACAAGGACTGGTATATCGCCTAACGGACCAGGAACCTGGATTTCCTCAACATTAATGGCTGGATCTGATCGAATGGCATCAATACGTGCCGCTTCTGCTTCACTCGATCTCTCATCCTGGCGTACTTGAAGGAGCTTTCCAAGTTTGGACGGGATGGGCAGTCGTTCCTTGTAAGGAAGCGTTTTCAACAGTTCAGGATCGTAAGGCAGAGGACGGGAGACTATCTGTCTCGTTGGAGAAGGTTCCATGCTGGCATCCAATCAAGAATGATGCTCGAAAAAAAGGGCGAAGTTACAATCTAGAGAATCGAGAAATTAAGTTTAAGTTGGAAAGACGGCATCGGACCTGGAGTCTGTGGTTGCAAATCAAGAGCTAGGCCAATTCAAGTACAAGTCTCCACGACCGGTTCCAAGAATACGAAGGACGCTTGCTTTTCCGTGGAGACACCCCAATCTCAGTCGACGATTGCAGGTTTCCCAGATCGACCAAGTCTGTTCCACAAGGATCTATCGTGCCACGGCTATCATTTACACTGATAATGCAAGGGGAGTCCTGTTCGCGGGCTCGTTTTATTGCCAAATTGGGGACTGTTTCATTTGTGAGGCATATCACCAGCTAGACTCCAGGAGTCATTTGTGATGTGGCATTGTGACATTTCCTCCGCTACTCATCGATAAGAAGTCAGAGATCTCTCTGTACTAGCGACATGAGAAGTCTCATCTAACCTCTTTGACCTTCTGTCGCTGTTCCTGCGGAGTTGAGAGCCTTGATCATGTCCCAGTCAATGTTGGGACCTTTGAAATTCTTCCACCCATCAATGGACCAAAACACAAGCACAATGCCCAGAAGCCCGACAAGAACTACACAGGTGTAGTTCATGGATCCAGCCGTCACTGGCAGCGTTGGTGGCATGCAAATAAACACCCCCAGGATTACAATCCACAGGACAGAAAACACGTTACAAACGTACCCAAACCAGCCCAAGTTCAGATAGTGAGGAGGAAGAGATTTGTTCCGGCCCTGGAACAGAAGGATCCCCTGCGGTACCACATACGTGATATTCAGGAACAGAACTGCCGAAGTTACGATGGAGTTGAAGGCTGTGGTTGAAGCCAAGTACAGCAGTCCGTACAGACAGGCGAAGACGTACGACGCGATCGTTGCCCGCAGAGGCAGTTCCCGCTTTTCGTCAATCTTGGAGAAATACCTTGAGAATGGTACTCCGTGCTGCACAGACTATCAGTCATTGCCGCAAGAGTGGGAAGAATGCTTACATCGCGAGCAAATGCCCATGCTAGCCGGCCGCCAGTCACCCATTGAGATGGTATGCAAACTGAAGAATGTCAGATACGGATCAGAGTGTGTCACTAGAGGACCGAGAATCCGGGACCAACCTAGATATACAAGCAGAATGTACGCGAAAAGGAACAGAGTGACATCTTCGCTACCAGTCCTAAGTAATCAAACTTCATTAGTTTTGTTTCGCCATGTGGAAGAAGGGGCTGGCTGACGCTTGATTGATCAGCTCCAAGCTTGGAAGTCGGGCCGAAGTGACAGCGTCCAAACCAGTCATGAAGAACATCAGTGCTAATAATAGCGGGAAGGCCGTACCCAAACCAATGAAGATGGTGAGCATCATTACCTGAGGAACTCGCCTTCCCGGCTGTGATATTTCTTCGCTGATGTGAATTGCTTGTTCAAGATTAGTAACGGAGCAGACCTTTCCGAAGATCCATAGAACAGCTGCGTACCTCCATCGGTCCCACCAAAAGCGTACATAGCATTAGTGATTCCTAAGATCCAGGCGACTCCTGGTGACCAACCACTAGATCCGAGTCCGGACTGTGTGATGAAGGACATGGGCATAGCGTGCTTATGCATGACGGTGATTACAGTAAGGACGATGAAGAAACCGATCAAGGAGGAATAGAGCGAGATTTGAACGGTCAAAGTAATCTTCTTAGACGTGAAGACCACCGGAAGCACTTGAAGTCGGTGGTCACTGGTCAGAGCCACAGGCAAGAAGATGGGATTTACAGTTAGAGAAGAGATGACGTACTTGTGACAGTTGCCGTTCCAACATAGATCAGGTAGATCTGCCACTGCGTCCCTTCGAAAGCAGGATGCCAAAAGCCAATCATTCCTGAAAGGGTTGCGGCGAACAGAGATGTCCCAGAGCATCTATTAACATGTAGTCAGCTTTGTGGAGTTCACATGCAGAGAATCAACAGGATTGAACGGACGTGACGATCCACCAAGCCAGCGTTGACATCCATCCAACCAAATATCCCGTGAACCGTCTCGTATTGGCAGGTGCCATGATGTAGCAGAAATGATATTGACCACCACTTGACTATTACCCCAAGATGATTAGTCCAAAGTATCATGCAAATACATCAGGGGCATGGGATGTTGTTGTCAACTTACTGGAAATGCTGAAGCAATTTCACTTAGGCCAAGGGTGATGATGAACTGGGCCACGAAAGCAGCCAATAGGCCAAACAAGCAAGATTGGGGCCCTCCATATATGAGGTTTTGTCCGAAGTTGCTCTATCACAGCCGTCAGCTGGTCAAAGATCCCTCCATGACCATGACGTCTGGTAACGTACGAGGTATCCAACCCATGAGTTGGTGATGGAGAAACCCAGGCCTAGAGCTGACATCCAGCTGAACTGGCGCCGCATGGCCGTGTTATGGCCATTGGCCCTCAGAATGATATCGTCTACATCCACCGGGCCGCCAAATGTGCTATTAGAGATGCTACCTTGGTCATGTGATTTCGAGGGGAGGAGAGAAGGTTTGGTGTCTGCTGCTGGTTTGGTAGGGTCTTTTTCGGAAGAGACAGATGTTTTGCGATTGGAAGTATACATCTTACTAAGATTTACAAATCAAAAGTTTCCAAATGATGTCTCTCTTGAATAATGACTTGCAGAAGTAAATTGTAGAATAGATCATAAACTTACGCCACCACGACACTACTCGCCGAATATGGGGGCCTGCTCCAAAGTTTTATACTTTCAATGAAATCTGCCGTACGAACATAGTCATCAACGTTGCAATAAAACGAAGGCATCCCGCCTATCTTGACCCGACTGCACCCCTTATATGGGTTGCAATGATAGACTACACTGTCGCTCATTGCATGGCTGCGGCGGTGCGGTATCAAGGTAATTGGCGAGGTGAACACGCTCGCGATATCTTCAGGCAGCCGGTCGCTCGAAACATTGGCCTAACCCCCGCGTTGAGGCCCATCCCCAGATTCTGCATCTCCAATGGAGTGTTTGTTATCTCAATGCGGCTTGCGTATACCGCAACACTGCATCAGGCGTCTTATCTGTGGACTTGGCTATTCCGAGCCGGTTGGTGGACATATTTAAGGTGTGCTACACTAGGTTATTATCGTCATGTGAGAACCGGACTCGCCACGTTGACCTAGCCTCGATAGCAAAGGTTGCAGGTGGAAGGCTGGCGGTTCTGTGTTCCTCGAACCGTGCAGACCTATGCCGGAGTTGTTGGCTGCATCCATGTGTTGCTGCATGAAATGCGGAATGCTCGTGGCTAATCTGGTTGGGCCCGCCCCTCCCATGAGTGCGTTCTTATTCCGTTTTGGGAAGTATTCCCAGCGTTTCCAGTCGAGGCAAAGGTAGGCTTCGCCCGCCAACCTACTTTTGTGCGGAGTAGCAAGCATAGCCCTGTTACGACTACGGATGCTATTCCCTTTCTCAAGCAACGATTGTACAGGAGATCGTGTACAATAGACTAAAGTTTATAAACTGTTTTCTATTTGCAAAGTTGCGGCCATAGCCCCAGCACGCGATTGTTGAGTTCGGTTTATCGTTTTCTCACAATACCCATTGTTTTTGGACCTTGAATTGAATTGCGCCTTCCTCTACTACAATGTCCGGCATGAGCACCAAGTACGGTCCTGATGTCCAGAAGGTCTCCGCAGACACCCCAGTGGACGACATCATCTATCTCCTTAAGCGTGACGGGGGCGTCTTCGTTAAAGCCCTTGTTCCTGTCGCCGATGTTGACAAGGCTCACGAAGAATGTCGCGAGCGTCTTGAGAATGACGTGGAATGGAATGGCTCGTTCTTTCCAAGTAAGTATTTCAATTCCAAATACAAATGTTGGACGGCCTGATATATTTGTGCTGACGCACGGTTATCACAGAAGAAACTCAGCGGGCACCGGCCTTGTTAGCTCTTAGTCCTACGTATGCCAAAACCCAAGTCATGAATCCAGTTTACCAAAAGGTGTGTGAGCACTTCTTGACCACTCGAAGCTGGTTCTGGTGGGGAAATGAGAAGAAGGAATCTGTGTCAAAGCCATATGTTCACTCTTGCACTGCTATGAGCATTGGGCCTGGTGGCAAAGCTCAGCCCTTGCACCGAGACGACTACATCAGCCACAACTTTCACCAGGAGGTGAGTGAATGGAATGACGAACGAGATAAGAACCGGGAGACCGCCATTGGGCTCTTCGTGGCTGGCTGCAAAGTCACCAAGGAGAACGGCGGGACCCAGTTCATCCCCCGAAGCCATCTGTGGTAAGTAACAACCCCTATCAATGCGAGCGCCGGGGCGCTGTTTTGCGACGCGCTCTCGGTGTAATTGGTCTCCGGCCTCGGGAGACAGATGAGCTAATACCATGTTCTCGAAGGGGTACTGATAGACACATGCCGCCAAAAGTAGAGGAGTGCATCTATGCCGAGATGGAGAAAGGCGATGCCTTTATCATGCTGGCCTCCGCGTTCCATGCTGGAGGCCATAACACAACAAAGAACGAGAGACGACTCGTTTTTGCAACCTTCTCGATTCGGGGCTACCTTCGACAGGAGGAGAACCAGTTCTTGTCTGTGCCCCAAGATGTTGCAAAGAAGTTAGACCAACCCATCCAGGAGTTCATGGGATATTCGATGAGCGACCCGGCCTGTGGGTATGTTGATCAAATGGATCCAATCTTTTTGCTCCGGCCCGAATTGAAGGGCGATGGGCGTCCTTCCGACTTTTAATGAAGAGAGTTGGATCGCAGTCGACCAAAAGTGTACGGAAATTGGAAGCCTTTTTTCAATCCAGTCGGGGAAAGTTGAGGGTAGTCTAACTTTAGTGCTGTAGCAAGTAGCTTGAGACAATGAAGCATCGGGTAGAAACTTGCACAAGCTATGGGGGCAAGAACAAGATTTACACCGTCGCCAAGCCGACGTTTCTCAACATCACGTGTGAAAGCATTCGACTTGGTTGTTATTACTTGAACACACGTATATTCTGATGCTCACTTGCTGCTTGCGTTTCCCGCGCGAAAGAGGTCGAAAGACCGATCCTAAACGACGATTTTGTGTTCTAGTCTTTTGCTATCTTGTACAAATATTATGGAACTTATGCCCTTGACGATGTCTGTCACAATCACCATTCTAATGTTCACCATAGCAACAAATAACAGCGGTAACTCCACGTGATTCGGGATCATCTTCAGCGCCAAAGCCTCAAGCAAACAATGTAGGGTTTGATGTTTTGCCCAAAGCCTTCCGGGAACCAACGATGGAAAAGCTAATGATGTTCATGGTTCGACCGAATTTGACGTGCTTCACATCATGTGGCTGCTAGTATGAGGCACCAGGCTGGGGACAACATGCTGCCCAAAATGCTAACAGGTTTGTCGCCTCCAAGTAGGTAATATGGTCTGGTGGCTATCCCCGGCGCGGAATTCAGATTCCTTTGTCATGACTCCACCACCTTAGCGGATGCTGCTTACGCCGCGCACCTGTGCTACGTACCTCGCCTCTCTAGGTTTACGGCTTTACGAAATACATGGGTTGCCCAAGCGTCCAGTCCTGAACAACCAACATGAACCCAACACCAGGCGAGACTCTTTGGTCCGTCAGTCCTTCTTCCACTTGCTCTCAACACTTGGTCGGATAGTTGCGTACAAATTTGGCGATAACTCCTCACGACAAGATCTAGGAGATACGGATGCAAGATGCGCGCCAACATCGCAATGACCAGGGGCTCAAAAGCCGTTAGAAAAGGTCAGCCCAGTTCTCTCCCCTCTCCTGCTCTGGATCTTTTACCAGAAACTGCACTAGAGAGCACTCACTCCCTGCTGGAATCTTGTTGAGCCAGATTGGGAACAAGCTTCAGCAGCTGCACCAGCAAGACATTCTGTCACTCATGCTCTCTGAGCGTGCGATTTACTACCCGATTGTGCTTCGATTCCCGCTCCAGCTTCGTCGCTAACTATCAACAGATCCAGCCTGCGGAACCTGTAGGAAGAAGTGCCGCAAGTGTGACCGCGCGCGTCCTGTCTGTAATCGATGCAAATCAAAGGGCTTGCATTGTGAGGGGTACCCTCCTCGGTTTCAATTCTGCGAGTCTTTACAGACGCCCAATTTGATAACAGCTAGCGATGAGCGGGAGCCAGAAGAGGACCAAGAGCGCGCTCAGCCTGATGCCCTGCCCACCAACGAGCTTACTCCCGCCCAAAACCTGAGCTCACCAGCATCGACTCAAAATTCGCTATCTTCAGATCACCCGAGCCAATGCCGCCGCTTGCTCCAGACTTTGTCACGGGGCGCTTCTCCAGCTTCGCCCCAGGATCGATCCCTTGGTGCCCCGTCACCGGCGACAATTATTGGGCACCCAGTCGACGATCTTCTTCTCACGGGCAATAGCCAGAAACTGCTTGTTTACTGTAAGTCGCGCATTGGACCATCCGAGTCTGCCATTTTCTCTTGACCGACGCGACATCATCATTTCTGACAACCAGCCGTAGTCGACAAAGAGCTAAGCCCGCATTTAACAATTGTCGTTGAAGGCGCAGACAACCCGTTTCGCGTACATGTCCTTCCCCTAGCCTACAATCACACAGGCGTTCTCCATGCAGTCCTGGGGCTTACTGCGTGCCATCTGCACCTATCACCATCAGGCGCCAACCAGGTTGACATGGCCACTGCCTTGCAACATCGCGTTGCTGCATTGAACGGTCTTAGCTCCCTCTTAATCAAGGAAGAGATTTACGGACTCACAGAGGCTGAAGAAGAGGCTGTTCTAGCCATCATATTTCTGTTGGTACTTCATGATGTGAGCTCCATTTGAAGTTCCTTCACACCACGAGTCAGGTTGGCTAAGCAATGACATGCACAATGCGTAGATATGTGAGATGGGAATATCTGCCCATGCTGTTCATTTGAATGGTGTGTCATTCCTTTGCGGAAGAATTGCATCTCCTTTGGGAAGGGTACAGCGATCTGCAGCAACTATATTCTTCTTGTCTGCGTTATCATGGCAAGTTTGGTACTCATATCCAACCCCAAGACTCTCCAATAACAAGTATGATGGTCAGGTTGGATGTTTTGAGAGGCTTTAGCGGTGCCGAAAAGCTCACCTACTCCGAGAACGTCAGGAAATATGTTGCAAACATAACCAGTCCACACGCAGCCTTGCATAGTTTGGTCGGCTGTCCCGCCGTGATATTTCTCATGATTGGGGACGTAATAGCGGCAGCCAAGCAACATATGCAGAGGATAATATCTACAGTCAACTTTCAGACCAAATTGGATGAGGCGGAGAGATTTTTTCGCGACCTCGACCTAGACGCGATCGAGTATCCCACACCGCATCCGGAATGGAGACAACTTGCGGAGGCCTATCGACATGCTAGTCTGCTGAGGACCTTACGATGGCCTGATACGTTCGCAATTCCCTGCGAAGACCAGAAAATCAGGTCATCGGTATCGGCGATCCTGGATTGCTGTGCAAATGTTCCGATGGAATCACCATTCTTCAAGCGGCTGTTGTTCCCTCTCTTTCTGGCAGCAACCGAGACATCTGAAAGACACCAGATACACTACGCTAGCCTTTGTATCGAAAATATCCGACGTTCCACAGGATTCCAACATGCAGCTATGATGGAAGTCCTTGAAGGAGTTTGGGCGGAAAGAAAACTGAAGACCCGGGGCTGGACGAACGTTCCCTGGATGGAATTTGTGAGTACACACGTATCATTGCTTGGCTCCGGACTTATACTCATTCGCCTATAGACTTGCTCTGAAAGTATCCAGCAGCAGCATGCTTATCTTTTCTTCTGAGGTAAAAAAGTGCCGAGGCATAGATGGCCCACGGTCTCATCGTCTGGCACCATGAAGTAGAAGTCCTGGCTGATACGTCGAAGCAAGCAATCCCCTATCGTATTCTGGTATTCTTCGGAAGTCCAGGGTGGAAACCTACCTAATGGTTAGCATAAGTAGGGTAGTAACTAGAAATGACTGTACCAGTTCCAAAACCTTGGATTCTATCCCTTCTACCTCGTGGGAACACTGACAGAACACCTTTGAACCGCTCAGGGTGGGGTTCGAGAGTAAATCGTGAGCCAGACCATAAGGTCAGCCATAGAATCTGGGCAATACCCGCCAAATTTGATGGTCACTAGGTGCCAAACAGAGGCTGTCCGTAGGGCAGCAAGTTTCATATGATTGCTGTAGATGAGTTCCCTCAACTGTCAGACTTGTGTATGTCCATACAGGAATGATAGTAAACAGACAAGCCAGTGCGGTGTGATAGTGTCTGAAAGCCCCGTGCTGTGAGGAAACAGTTAACATGGTATTTTTACCAGTCTCGCAAAGTATCACTTGCAGGTTTGCAATATTTGTCAACTCATTTAAACAATTGGTCGCATAAGTGTACTTCTGTTCTAGTTATACAAACCCCCATTTGCACAAAGGACAGAGCCAGTAGTCCATCGAGCATCGCTGCTACAAAGGAATGCTACGAGCGGTGCGACATCATCCACCTCTCCGATTCTCGCCGCAGCCGGTGTAGACTCAATCAGAGGCTCCATGTCTTTCCTAAACTGGTCGTCACTTTCGTTCCACTGGTCTAAATTGCAGGTCATGTCAGTATTCCTGTGAAGCTAATGACGAACGTAAGGTGCCTACCAGTAGCCACCGGGCCGGGGTTGACGCAGTTGACAGTAATGCCGTGCTCTTGGCCAAGCTCTTTAGCCCACACACGTGCAAGTGCCTCATCGGCTGCTTTTGTAGCAGCGTATACGGTTTGTCCCGCAACCCCAAGTCGAGCAGCTGCAGAGGAGACAAACACTATTCGACCGCCTTGGGCAATGTGCGGCACAACAGCTTTGGTTAGGAAAATCGGTCCTTTGACGTTGGTATCAAAGTGGGTGAGATACAAGTCCTCGGTGACTTCATCAAGATTGGCGTCAACACCCAAAGCCGCGCTGCGAATTAAATCATAAGTATCAGAATCAAGCAATTAACGACCAAGGTCAAGGCAAGTGAGCTAGGACCAGAGACTGACTTGTGGACCAAGATCTCGATTTTGCCACTTCCGCTAAACTTCAGCGTGGCATCAACGAGTTTTGGAATCTCAGACGGCTTTCCTATATCTGCCTGGATCGCAATGGCACTAGACCCGTGATTCTGTATGTCCTTGACAATATCTTGGGCTCTCTGGCGGCTGTTGTCTGTCACGAAGTTGACGACGACATTGGCCCCTCGTCTCCCAAGTTGTTTCGCGATCGCGGCGCCAATTCCCCTGGAATTATCAACATTAGCTATGCTTTGAAGAAGGCGTCAAAAGACTGGATAAGAAGGCAGATTTCTCACCGTGAAGCGCCGGTAACAATGGCTGTCTTGCCGGTAAGATCGACGCCTTTGAAGTCAAGCATGGTTAGATGAAGTCGTAGAAGTTTTCAGTTGCTGCAAAGTGGTGTGTCGATACGAGATTTCTACTTATTTCTAAGGAAGTAAAGTTTGGGGAGATATTGCATGTATCTCCAACAATATTCTGCTCTTATTAGATCAGTCGCGGTTGCCGTATCATGAGAGATCGGCCGGTAATAGTGGCCATGCTTAGCTACCCCGCGTCCTGCTGTATTCCTTCGCAATACTGACGTGGGGGTCCGGCTGGGTGTCTTCCCCATTCAAGACAAGAGCTGCGCTTGGTCTATCAGGTGAAGTAGCTGTTCTGTTGCCATAATTCCAAAGTGATGGAGAGTGCTATCGGTTTCTCTTTGGTAATCAGGAGGAAATCACTCACGAGATGACATGCATAGCTTCTTGTTCACCCCGCGTTGCATTGGAGTGCATGGACAAAAGATCAATAAGTTGCCACTCTTTCCCTTTTGGGAATCAGTGAGTCGTTGCTGGGAGTATATCCTCTTTGGGAAGCGTGTAAGTCCGCAACACGAATTGAACGACTTCGGTGTTATTTTTCGTAATACACAACTTTTAATGAGACTAATCATGACAGTAAATGCTTTGAGTATTTGTATAGGAAGATGTGGTATTTGATATTCTTGTCACCAGCTGAATATCAGTTACATCACTGCATCTGCGTCCCCAAAACACTACAATTTCTGATCTTTCATCGGCCTCTTAACTTCTGTCATCATGGTTCAACACCCCCTTGACCCCCTTTCGGTCAACGAAGTGCGCCACGCATCCAGCGCTTTGTTAAAGGGGTTGGAACTACAGAGAGATCAGATCAGGTTCAAAGTGATCGATCTCGCTGAGCCTTCGAAAGACGAAGCTTTGGTTCATCTGCTGGAAAGCGGCCCTGTACCTGATCGCAGGGCCAGGATCTACTATCAACAGAAGCAGAAAGAGGTTATGAGCAGAGCGATCATCAACATCACTAGCGGAATCCTCGAGAAAACCGACGATCTTCCTGACGTCCAGGGGCCTGTGGACTGGGTTGAATATGATCTCGTTACCACAGCTTGTAACGCCCATCCCGATGTCTTAGCTGAGGTCGCTAAGCTAAAAGTTCCGAAGGCGTGAGGCCCCAACTTCCCGAGCAGTCGATATGGCAGAGCTAGCTAACATGAGCTGATATTAATTAGAGCACGAGTTCTCAATGACCCGTGGGCGTATGGAACCGATGATGCCAAGGAGAGACGACGTCTCTTTCAGTGCTACATGTATCTTGCCCTTGATGACGACGAGGAGGCCAACCACTACTCTATTCCTCTTCCCCTTGCTCCTATTTTTGACGCTCACACTCTTGAGCTCGTTGATATCCAAAAGCTTCCTTTGGGGGTCGATGACGGAATCGATGATGAAACGCAACCATGGGTGCCTGTCAAGCCGGTTGAGTACAGCGCAAACATTCTCGGATCCGACGCGTTTCGGAAAGACCTCAAACCACTACAGGTTACACAACCGGAGGGGCCTTCTTTCAACGTCAACCATCGTACGGTATCATGGCAGAAATGGAAATTTCAGCTAGGATGGTCTCTGCGTGAAGGCCCAGTCCTGCATGATGTGCGTTACGAAGACCGACCTCTATTCTATCGGGTGTCAATGAGTGAAATGACGGTACCTTATGGCGATCCTCGGACACCTTACCACCGAAAGCAAGCGTTCGACCTCGGCGACTCCGGCTTCGGTCTCACCTCCAACAGCTTGGCTCTTGGCTGTGATTGCTTGGGCCATATTGCCTACTTCGACGGCGTCCGGGTTTCAGCAACGGGAGACCCCGTAGTCATGCCGAATGTCGTCTGCATGCACGAGATTGATGACGGAATCGGCTGGAAACACACGAACTTTCGCAGCATGAAGTCTTCCGTGGTCCGGGACCGAAAGCTCGTTATCCAGTGCACTTCTACCGTGGCTAATTACGAATACATCTTGGCATTCGTTCTGGATCAAGCTGCGAATATTCACATTGAGGTGCGAGCCACTGGAATTCTTTCCACTATGCCGATACGTCCTGACCTCAAGACATCGCCTTGGGGAACCGTCGTTTCCCCCGGAGTCTTGGCTGTCAACCATCAACACCTCTTTTGTGTTCGCATAGATCCGATCCTTGACGGGGAGCGAAAGAACACGATTTTGTACGAGGACTGTATTCCTGTACGGGACGATCCAGAACTTGACCCTTACGGATGTGCGTTCCGACTCGATACCACACCTATCACATCACCTGGAGGCTACGATCTTGATCTGACAAAAGCTCGCACTTACAAAATCGTCAATCCGGCTCGCAAGAACGATGTGTCGGGAAAATTGGCTGGGTACAAGCTTCATGCTTCGCCCAGCCAGATGCTGATGATGGGGCCCGAGACTTTCAATCATCGACGTGGAGTCTTTGCGTCTAAGCCGATTTGGGTCACTCACTACCGCGATGACGAACTTTGGGCCGCTGGGGAGTTTACTAATCAAAGCCGAGAAGATAATGGCCTCGCAGAGTACGCCGCACGAGCGGAAAACGTCGAGGGTGAGGATGTTGTCCTTTGGCACTCATTTGGTCTGACACACGTCACACGCCCCGAAGGTACAAGATAGTCCTCTCCATGCTGCTGTTGAACAAGACACTAACAATGCTTGAATACCCTTAGACTTCCCGGTTATGCCTGTGGAGAAGTTGTCATGTACCTTGAAGCCAACGAGCTTCTTCAACCTCAACCCTTCCAATGACGTTCCGAGATCCAATCAACGTGACAACCAATCAACGCTTCATAATCAGAATTTGGCTGTTCCTGGATGCTGTCAAGACCAAGAAAAGCCTCGCTTGTAGGACGTTAATCGGGGCCAAGCGACTGTACCCGATATAAATTGTCATAGAAGACCACATATATGATTATCTATGTCTGCCATTTGTGCCATCTCCAAGTGTCTATTACGGTATCTCACATGAGGGATTTCAAGATGAACGATCCGTGGGGATCTGTCAAGGGGGCTTCGCGCAGAGTGAAGGAGTCCACAAGGCACTGGTAGGTATTGGTTATAACTAGCATTCGATCCTATCTTCCTCTAGGATTTCCTCCATAGCCTCTACCTTCTTATGGTTTTGCGGGTAGATTAATAATAGTCCGCTTTAACCTACTCCGTAGCCGGTACTCCGCCGGTATTATACCGGTGCTCCCCTAGTACCCCTCTGGCGTACCTAATACGATCCCCCTCCTAGGACCCTATCCTAGGGTCCTCTACTATGGTGTGATGGGTAAGTTTTACCACCCTGGC
>JFFI01000556.1:1324-30567 GCA_001563125.1 Colletotrichum salicis
GATTCTTCATTCGACGACCATGGACCTGTCATCTCCACCGTCTTCGGGTGTCTTCCCTAATATCAATCACGCCGGAACTCTGCTTCACCTCTCCAAACAACATGCACCCATGTCTGGATTGCGGGAGAGTCTGAACTTCTGAAGGCCCCCCCCAGTCCGTTTTAATTTGCCAAAGGGGCCCTGCTCAGCCGAGCCTCAAATTCATTGCCGTTTTAGGACGGTGCCTGGCCCGAAGACTACGTTATTGCTCCTAATTCTGATGCCCCGTCGCCCCAGCAATGCAAGACGGACGTTCAGGCAATGGGCATTGACCACCAAGCCCTGGAGCCGCCCTTCCAAGTTCTGGGTCAATGGCGAACGTGCCCATTCGTTGTCCTCTTTTGTCGTTGCAAGTTGCGCCTCGTCAGAGCTTCATGCTCTCGTGCTGGGCGTAGTAAAGACGGAGACAACGCTGGGATCGTTCTCGCCCTCCGTCTCCGTCTCGTCTCATCAACCACGCAGCAACACACGCACGCCGCGTCTGCTCGCTCAGCCCTGAAAGGCACACGCAAACACGGCGCACTACTTCATGCATTCACAGATCCTTTGTGCTCGTCTTGGTCGGGCCATCCCGGCTTGTCTGCCCTCTGTCTGCGGCTCCTTGCAACCCTGCAGCCAACTCTATCTAACCCACGCATTCCCGATCACATCGCTGCTGAACCACAGTAGTGTGCAGCTACAAAGCACTCTCCATGAAGTTCCATTCTAGCCTTGGGCTCTTGCCGTCGAGGGTCGCGTTGGGCCTCGTCACCTTTATGGTTTCGAACAGATACCGCGTCAGAGGTTGACAGCAACGATTCCGATCGTTCCACCACGGGCCATATCATCAAACGACACTGAAGCCACCACGACGGCATTTCACTTATTCGTCTCTCTTCCTCTCAAAGGTTCTCTACTCTCTTAGTCGAATCCTCCTCGTCTCAGCTTGTTGAAAGCACTGTCTATCGTCTGCCATCCCAAAAAAAAAGTTGACGCTTTCCATCGCCAAACTTGAAGTTGCGGATCAAACACGCGGTTACTAGCATGACTGTGGTCCTCCCCCCTCCCAGCCCCTCGAAGACGACCCCCCAGGCACGGCCACGAAACCGGCGACATGCTGTTTCAGCGGTCCATCTTCGTCCACTTCGTTCACTACCACGTCGCCCTAGTGACCGTGCACGTGAGTTTCGAGAACAACAACAACGCAAGCTCGCTCCATTCGTTAATGGCGCCTGTTGGGAAATTCATCGAGAAAGACAATGCACAAGAGCTGGTTGTACATGAATCTAACAGATCCGATCCAGACTCGGCTTGGTACCGAGAGACGGGCGGACCGGGCGGGCTGGCAGTGAGGCAGTTGTTTCCAGACGCTCCCTCCGCTACGTGATCCTAGCCTTCTCGTCACTGTTGAATCGTTTTGAGACGAGTTGTCCCGTCCGTTGCCGCGTTGCCGCGTTGCCGCTGCTGCCCGAGAAATGCTGTTCGGCAAGGTACCTCTGACTTGCGTTGATGCGTCCACTCGAACCTTCCCACCACACCAAACCACTCTCCTGGTAACACACTGCTTAAACTCTAGTTTTTGGCAGTGCCGGGCTTGTTGCTGTGTGTGCTCTGTGTTTGCACCGTGTACCGCAGTAATGTGTATGGTGCTCTTTTAAGGTTGACATCTGTAACCCGATCACGACAATCATTTACAGGGAGTGATCCACGGCCGGACAACCCCTCTTCCTGCCCGGCGCCAACACGAGGGAACGGGTAAGGCATACTCTTCTTCTTCTCTGTACATTCTTGACGGATTCCTGCTTTATTTTCCTTTTTTCCTTTTTTTTTTTTTTGTGCTTTGCTTTGCTGCCTGACGTAGAAAACCTCGTGTGAAGATGGTGGCATATGCCACATCTGAGCTGAGCTGAGCTTTCTCCCAAGCCCCACTCCCTCTTCGATCCAATCTCCTCCCTTCCTTTCACACAGCTCTACAAAGTCTCTCCAGGAGACCTGCTCCGGTGCAAACGAGCTCAAAGTTCAAAGGGAGTTAGAAGGTAAGCTAACTAGCTATCTTAGCTCAGGAAGAGAGGCAAAGAGGCGTCGTCCCCAAAAGGATTGGGGAAACCAGGGGGGGGGTCCTTCTTCAAGAGTATAAGTCGAGACCAAACACAAAGTTTGGGTCGTGGAAGTTGGATCGCGGCCTATCATATCCCCGGAATCTCGTTCACGTCTACTAGTGTCAAGAAATTTTTCTTTTCGCCCGCTAAAGAGGCGCAGGAAGTGAGGAGAGAGAGAGTGAAATAGACGGCGTGACGGCGTATGTGGAAGTTCCCGTGTCCGCTTAGGAGTCTCTGGTCTTCGCTCTCTGCCGTACGCCCGCGCCAGGCCCAGCTTTAGACCTGTTCGGATCGGAGGAGGGAGGGGGAGGCTTTTGACTTGCGATTTGCCTACCAGATGCAGAAAGTCTTGCTCCAGCGGGCGCGGCGGCCCAACCATGGGTTGGGGTAATGAGGACGGAGAGTCATTGTAAACTTATACGAGGATCGGTTCAATTTTTTTTTTGCTTCCCAGTTTCTGAAGCCATGTGGTTCCATCAAGTTTCTGCAAGGCATCATGTCTTCTGGACTGGATAAATTAATGTCCTGTAAATAGCCTATCATGGTATTGACCCCTCGAGGTATCGTTTACAAGTGAACAAGACCACTTTAAGAGCCTCTGGAAATAAGCCAAGGCACATCACATGTACGCTTCTTTTTAGGAAGCAATACGCCATCAGAGAGCCGTAGTATGTTCAAAGGTTTAATTGAGGTGAGGTGAAGTCTCAACAGATACTGTCCCCCGGATCCCCGACGCCGATCTCGTTGAGGCGGGGCCCGGAGGAGGGGGTTGACCACCGGGTGATGCGCGCCGGTCGAGATCCCCGCTTTTTACGTTTGGATGTGCCGGCCTGGCCCGTCGTCTGTCGGGTCATGACTGAGTTGAAGATCTTTGTGACTCTCTGTAGCCTCGATCATTTGTAGCGGTAAAAATCCTTGATCTGTTGCCTTTCCTTTTCCTTCTTTGATGAGACTGCGTGTTTTTGTCAGCCAGCGAGCAATGGATGGGGGACCATGGCGGATAGGATATGAATAGCTTGCTTTCAGAAACGCGAGGGCGGTAAACGGGATACAGAATGTCATTGCAAGCGCACATAAGCGACGTGTTTTGGCGGTTAGGCTTTGTCTCTGTTTTCTGCCTTTGCCGATTGTCTTGTTTTTCTTTGCGCGCGGGTGTTTGCAGCAAAGGTAATCAGCCGGCGGGACCAGTTTCATCCTTTCTTAATGTAGATTGTCCAGCAAGCTCTCAGTAGTTTTCTTTTCATCTTGAGGCGCGCGCATTGGACGGATTGTCTGTGTTTTTCCAATATTAACCTTGAGTCGTAAGGATTCGAGGTCGTCGAAGGAGGGTTGATGAAGGTGTGGCTGCTGCTGCTGCTGCTGCTGCTGCTACATCGTGGTGAGATAAAGAATAAATGGAGGGTGGCTGTGAGATGTAGCCCCCAGACATATGCACTATATTACGGAGTGACTTACAAGTGATAATCATAGCAATAGGAACCGTAGGCTTTCTAAGAGGTTTCGTACCTCCGTAGTAGCAAATTCTGGGCTTAGTGATTGAGATCTGAAGCTTTTGAAGTGTCGACTGTTGTATGATGCTCTGATCTCTTCTGGCTTTTGTTGTTACTCTTTTCCCTCTCTAGGTTGGTCATCTCGGGATCTCTTCGTTATCATTAATTTTTCATGTGCTATCACTAAAGGGCTGAACGTCTGTGTAACTTGACATATCTGGAGGGCGTACATCTCGCTTTCCCGTGGCCCTTGTGTAAAAGCAGGAATAGTATAATTTGGTCTGTTCTCACGATGAGAAGGTGTTCTTGACTTCGTAGGAGCAAAATACATACGCAGCGCCAGAACTTCTTGTCTAGCCCAGTGCTACATGCAGTATCTAGGGACGTGGGGGCAAGGGTTTCTAGTGAGATGCCAGTCTGCGCATGTCGGAGAGACTATATTTCGGAATAATCACAGCCCCCTTGTGAGAGTCATGTCTTTTATCCATCTTTCTCCCCATCTTCTTGAGCATCTGCCAACAACATGGCGCGGCGAAGACATCATCATGCGGCGTAGTTAGAAGGGAATGAACGTAGTAGGAACAAGCCCGACGACTGACTCTCTACTATTGTTTCGTTATAGGATGATTCACATATCAACAATCATACCTGATGCGCATGCAGTTGGACTCATCCCTAATTGTCGCCACAACTTAAACTTTCAGCCAGCTATGGTAGGTCCTTTCTTACCCTCCATGTTGGTAGCGCAATTATAGACCACTGAGTTCATCAAAATCTGCATATAAGAAGAATGATTTGGCCAGGAAGTCGTGATAGTATCACTAAAGATCAATACCATGGCACAGTTATTCGTCATGGCGCTTTGTGTGGTTCCAAAAGACTCGACAGAAGCCCTCGGGACTGGGTCCGGTCAGGCCGCTGAACGGTTCATCGATCTCACCTCCTTCATTTCAGAGGCTACGCGAGAGGTTTTCAATGGGTTTCACGTCATACCAGTGAGGTTCTCTTGAAAACATTCTAGAAGCAGAAGCAAGAGAAGGCGTCCGCTGAAGATGGCTGCCTACTCGGCGCCTACGTAGACGATTTCACGATAGAACGTGCTCGAGCATGAAGTAGATCTCATTTCCAATGCTATTGATCATCACTTTCTCGTAGCTCTATATATACACTTTCATTGCCTCGGTGTTCCTCAAGAGTAGTTCGATTAAGTAGCCAGGCACGGAGCACGGTTGTATCTTCCTTCGTTTCGTGAGAGCAACTACGGCTTCCAACAACCGCCGGGAATTATCGACTGAGGTCCCTTTCAAAGTAGATTCTGCATGATCTAATAGCTTGACGTTATCCAGCAGCGTCGAAAGAGCCTTGAAGGATCATGTCAAGCAAAAGGACCGATCTAGTCCAAAGCTAGGGAGCTATTGGCATTCCCAACTCCATACCGAGGTCACAACCCTCTTGAATCCTCTGTAAGTCCGAGTTGAGTCTCACTCTGGGCTAGTCGTGAGCCGGAATTATCTAGGTTAGATACATGGCCGGCAAGTTTTCCCTTCTACGTTCTGTTGATATCCGTCACCGGACAGGAAAGACCAGAAACTCGGCGACGAGCACTTCTGCCCGGTCTATATGAGCAGTTCTCGCCAACAACGAGGCAAACGCAACATCTCCCCGGAAATGCAATGATATTCAACAATGAGGGGAAAAGGTCAAAGCCTGAAGATGACACCAAACATAGCAAATACTCGGTTACAGCACCATTCACGGTCAGCGATGGTTCGTCTTTCGCCACTGATTTTCTGATCTCAACCTGCGCCGACTCAGACACATGGACTGAACGATTCTGATGGAAAAGTACGGATTAAATTGGCGTCATTGATAACATCCTACTGTAAGCACCGAAGATAACTCTGGGAAAAGAAATCTTGACCTGATCTAGTAATTAGTGGTCACAGGAAAGCCCAAGGGGCCCCCCACTCACTTGAACACAGCCCCAATTCGTACGGCTTGTCTTCCAGCAGAAACTCTGACAATAGTAGAGTCTACCGCCGGGCTTGTGGTGCCTCAACGAAGTAGGAAAATGTCGAGCTTATACCCCAAACTCCCAAGGTACGAGAATGGAGAAGACATCTAAGATATGTCTAAGTTGGGAGACGGCCAGAACGTCTATTGTCCTAAGAATCTGTGGCATTTGATATACTCAAGAAGCGTGACTCAAATAAGAGTGGTTGCGATTCCTAAATCATGAGCAGCATCATTCTGACTGAACCCCTGGCCTGGCTAGCAATCGTCTATTGCAATTCTCTCCCTTCTCTGCCAGGCTCAGCCTAGTTTCTTTGCCCTCTCTCCAATCTACCACATTTCCCCACCCTATATCTCTTCATCAGGCAGATGACATACTAAACGAGATGCATGAGATCAGAGAGAGTGTGTAAAGTCCACTGTGATATCACATCTGATACTGAGACTAGCTCTGTCTTGGTGCTCATATGGATGGACAGGCAGGTTTTGCTCCCTCCAAGACACCTAATACCTTCTTCTAGTCTGGCTCTTCTGCATTGAATATGAAGGTCATCATGATTATTTCTTAAGGTGAGCAATGGGAGTCGTATCCAAATTAAACATCTAGGCTCACAAGCTATCGAATCGTGTGTTTGCCCCCTTGATGTCTAAAGTAGCTCTACTCGACATCTTCCACTGAATATGGCAAATCCGACAGGTATTCCGGTTCCTTTGCAGATGACTTCACGTAGTGTACCACCACACAGCGACAAAAACCACCAAAGGTGAATACAAAACACGTACACAACCAGCCAGGCCCCTTATTCCCCAATAAGATGAACTTGAGACCCAAACGGGCGACAAATTCTTCATCTTTGTTTAAAAACATACCCATTACAAACGCCAGAAACTGCGACAGAACTGCCCACAGACTCACGAAACGAAATCTTGACGAGTACCTTAACCAAACACAGTACGCCCTGGGCGGAGAGGGGAATCCCATATTCTCTTGAGTTGTCGTTCTCAGTCATGATAGCCCCTAAAGAGCTTTCATCTCATCTCAAGGAGCCTCGAAGCCGATACGCTGGAACTGAAACTTTTATGAGACGTGTGGCATTCTCCCTCTTCGAATCAAACTTGTGCTACATCACCCAGGAGCTGTATTGGGGAGTAGCCTGTTGATTGTTAGCATTTTTCAAGATGAGTCCTTGGCAAGATCAACTACTAACGCACATGGATGGAAAAAACCCGCCAAGACGAAATCTCAAAGGTATCACAACCGGAGGATCAAGACGGGAGTATGCCAATTCTCCGTTGGATCAGTCCACCCAGCTTCATTGTCCTTATCAATCAAAGCTACCACTTCATGACCATGAGAGCCCCTGGCATCCCCCCAGCGAGCAAGTCCACCCACAAGCTTCACCAACTCTACACTTCTCTGAAGATTTCCTCCGCTCTATGGATACAAGGCGGTCAAATCCTCCTGCCGAGACAAGCCAAGATTGCAAACAATGTTCACACAAGGTTTTTTTCTAGCCAGTCATGCCCTGGAAGAGCTTGAGCTAGACAAGAACCCTCGGATACCGGAAAAGCCAAGTGTAGCAAGACCAAATGAACTTTTCAGAGTTCACAGCCTCAATTATGTAGTTGCGATGCTCTCGCGATAATATATCGTACATTAGACATTGGCAGTCTCTTGGCAGATAAAGATGTTCATCCATGTTCTGGTGGAAATCCACCAACAGGAGGGACATCCCATTCTACATACAAAAACCAGATTTCTAGTCACATATGGTTTTCAATAAACAAAAAAACACAAGGAAACTAAGCAGTACACCGGCTGCTGGGAATCGAACAGCGCGTCCATCATTCAATCCGGATTCTGACTTTATTGAAGCATTTGTTTGTTACAACTAACTCGACCACCTCGCACACAGCTTGCCCTGACCCGCCACCCTAGATAGACGCTGCGGTTGCTGGTGACAGGAATGACGCATAGGCCCTTTGAGTAGGAGAAGGTAGATCAAGGAAGGTACGTGAGTCCGGGTGATGCACTTAGGGGAAGAAGCCGCGGGATGAAGCCTCAGGGAGGAGAAGCGTAGAGCTGGGATAGAATATATGAGTACACTTCCGCTTCAGGTAGGCCAGGGAATCAGTGACATGTAGATAAGAAGGAGCGAGATAGGTGCCGGTGAGGACGGCTGTGGTTGACCAAGGGAAATTGCAAAAATAGCAACGAACATGGACTTCAAGCCAGCCAAGAAGGGACTCACAAGAGCCGACAGTCAAAAACACATTTGGTCAATCGGTGCCTCTATTAAGATTCGCCCTACGAATAAACTTTTCGAGACGGGACGTCTGCCGCCCGCCCGCCCGCGAGCTTCATAGGAACGGGCTGGCGCCATCTGACATAATACCCGGACTGAGTTCTAGAACGAAGCTTCCTCTTGACACCATCCTCGAATCTAGCCTTCGGACTTAGGACACCCGCTTCAAGTTGCAGGACTTCTTACCTTTTGCCGCAGTCATCGTTGGAGAGAGCAATCAAAGGCTCAGCTAGAGACTTCGCGTCAAGCAACTCGTGTATCAGATCACGAGGCTACGTCGTTTTACTGCACTGTGCGAAACTTGTTCCAATTAGCCAAGAACAGTACGCAATCGTAACAATTGCTTCGTGGACAGGGACGCAAACAAGAGCACGGTGCGATACAATACCTGGATATGCTTGACAAAAAGGGGGAAGCTGCCCGGCCACGCAAGCTTCAGACGAGCTGAACTGTCAACCGTGGACTCGCGCCCCAAGGTTCGTCCAGAGTGCCCGGCTACAAATGCATGATTCAAGAGGTATAGGACCACAGAAATGTTTCGTTTCGTTCCGCGCATTCGAGATCCGTGGATGTTAGCTGGAAACAGCCCTAGCCACTCTGCGGCCGTGACTGCCTTCCTCGGGATATGTTTGCCGACTATTATATCTGAGGTGTCTATATTCACCGGGACGGTTACCGAAGTGTTCCGGGGTCAATTCTCAACCAGGGCTTGCTGACTTGGGGCCCGTTTCGTAGAGGCACTGGCGCACATCAGACTTTGATAGAAAATTGCTGCGCTCTTTTCGATCATGTCTCGACACACCTTTCTGTGGCCGCTTCGTCGAGATCTCTAGGTGAGCTTATCCATAGGTTCGCAGACTGCATTGGACTTCAACTCATTTTGCTGACGCGCAACCGTCAGGCGGGAAGACCGTGCGGCTGCAAGTATCCCTGCTCGTGCGGAAGGGGGAAGAAGCCAACATCATTTTCCTCGCCAGATACGAGCTATCTCCATGCCATGCGAACGCGCCTGATGGGCCCACAGCGATTCTGTCGTGCTGCTGGTTTACTCGAACAAAGGGAGAGCATTGCCAAAAGATCCGACTGATTCCTCGTTCGAGAAGTGATGTTCGGCAGTGAAAGCAAATGGAAACTTTCTTCCAAGCAGCGTAAAGGGGCAATACACCACTACGGCATTTGGAAATTGGAAAAGCCCTCTAGAAGCCTATTCTTTCTCATGTGCGGATAATGATATGGCCCAGGGAGGACCTTGCATCCGCCGTTACCGTAAAATGCCGCGGACAGCGATAGTCGCTCAAACTACTCTCAGGACCCTTGCGACGGTCAAGATAGAATGATCTTTGGCCCACGAAGCGACGGGACGCGCGTGCTACTGCCGTTGACAATTTCTATCACTGCTTCTTGGGTGGTAGCGGAAATAGTTCAGAGCGCATGGTTTGGTTTAGTGTCGCACGACTGAAGAAATGTAATGCATGTCTTGTTTGATGTGGTTGGAAGGTTGAGACAGCGTTGATGCAGAGTGCGATGTGGCTTTGGAGCCACAGGAAACCGACGTTCTCTAGAATGTGATTTTGCAGCCGATCTTTCGCACGACTCAGGACCTCTAAGTTCTGGAACCCAGGAAATTTGTTGATCGCCGTGCCTGTGTCCGTATTCAGTCCGGATATGCGAACGGGCCAGCGGTATTGCGTTTCCTCCTCGAGTTTTGCATGGCTGGCGATTCTGCACCTCATCGAAGTCTCCTTCGAGTATCCTGGTCGTAAGAGCCCCGGTTCGACGGTGATCAGTGTTGCTAGCGTCTCCATTCCATAGGGAGAGCAAATATCAACCGGGTTGAACCCATGTTTGCATTACGAGGAAGCCAACTATGTCTTTTGAATCTCTCGCCAGTAGCAACATTTAGTCAAGAACAGAGACCGTTGGTGAGATAGCGAGCTGTTCCAGCACTCGAGTAGCAGCGCAGAGAATAAGACTGGCTGCACGTTGGCGCGGATATCACGGTGGCGGGTGTTTCGATCCTCCTGCACGTTGGGAGTCATGTCAGTGGTGATGACCTGCAGACCCCTTGTGACTGCATACCCGGGGGTCTGCATTCCGTAATGTCATTTCTCTCGAGTGGTAGGAGTCGAGGACTCGGATCTCGAGGAACTGGAAGACTGCACAGTGACAGGTCGGCGCCGTCGCAGGTGGATTTTGAGGAGAAGAGCTCGAGCCTCGTCCAATGTTGCATTGGTGCCGACTAGCCTGGAGGAGACAGAAATTAGTCGGGGAGCACTGAGCGCAAAATGACAGAGGCATATTTGGCAGGCAGCTGTCAATCAGACGTTTGCATTTGCGGCCGCCGAGCCCCCACGAGTCCGAGTGTGAATGAAAATGGGTTGGCAGCGAGGTTTCGTCTGGTGTCTGTAATCTGTCTGGACGGGTAGATCATCTCAGTACACGAGCCCGATGTGGTCAATTCTCGCATACACTGCTTGCGTCTCGATGTCTGGGCATATGCGAGGCGAAAGCCGCCGCATGCCTCTGAATACCTCGTGGTCTTTTGATCGATTTTGGTGCCTTTCCGTCGCCTAACCCCCTTATTCCGTCGGGCGAGTAGGAGAAGGGTTTGTATGTATTGCCGGCAATACACGGACACTTGGCTCTTTACTCCGTATTGCGTTTGTTTTCTCTCTGCTCAGATGCAGAGGTGTACGAAGTAGACAGGATTCATATGCTGCAACTCAGAATCTTGGAGCAGTACAGAGTTGCAGCACTGCAGCATCGATGTTCCATGTTTGAGACAGGCACGAGTGCGAAGCCCGTGACCTCTTTGGCTTGCTTTGCAGCTGAAGTCGGGAAACGCTAAGACGACCATCAGCGATGGTTTGGCCGAAGCTAGAGGCTGGCTTCAAATCGGTCGAGAAGCCATCCCCTATTTCAGCTGGGCCAACCAGCCACCTCGAGTAGTCGAGCTGTGAGTGACATCAAAGTCCCCTGGAGGCTTGTTGCCCGAGAGCCGCGAATCCCTGTCCTTGGAGCTCATTTGTCCTGATTAAGGTGCTGGGCTTCCCTGCGGCATCTCCACCAAAGTGGTCTTGGGCTCTTTGTTTTCTCAATGGCAGGACTCGAGACCTTTGCTGGTCTGTCTGGCACTTGTGAGAGGGAGGGAGAAGCCAGCTTTTCAGCACGCAACACCCTCACTGATGGTGAAGAGCAGTTGAAGTTGACGCAGCTGAGCTTCTAGGGCTGAAATACGCCGTGAAGGAGACCGAGTGTGCTATTACTCCGTACCGCTGATTGCGCCTATCCATGGGTCTTGACATCCACCAGCCATAGATTTTGTTAAAGGTTAAGCGGAGTGAAGGAAGAGGGCGGTGTGTTGATGATTGGTGCCTCGACCCATTTCACTGCTCGGCAACGAAATCAGAGGGACAGGTTTGTCGGAGAGGTGGCGGGAGCGCATACGGCCCGCCATAGGGATCCACGAAATCCATCTGCTGGCGGCTTCTGGATGGTTGTTTGCCGCTTTGGAGTGGTGCGCGTGTGGATGCGGTTGATATGTGTGCAGTCTCTGGTGGCCGGGGTCGTCAGGCGAGAATCACGGCTGAAGCACATGGGCATTAGTCAGGACTCACTACTCAGGAGCCCGGGCAGGCGGTGGGATTGTGACGAGGTAAATGTGCTATGCTTTCTGCGTGCCAGGTATTTCGAGAGGATGGCGACAAGCCAAGCATGATAGGCTTGAGAAGAGGTTAAACAGAGTTCTGAATGGGTGGTAGCATTTGCTATGCTGGATCGTGGTACGAAACGTGCTTTGCTTTGCATCGTGTGAAGGTGTGCCTGTAAGTGAAGTACGCATAGATGTACTGTTGCTGTGTAGGCAGGAGGATCCCGTCTTAGCCACTGATTCTTTCCGCAAGTGTTTGTTGTAAATGGGAGGTTCCTGATGGATAGATATTGTAACCCAATCGGTAAGACCAGAAGGGACATGACCAAATGGGCAAGGACGAACGAATACGTATTCATAAATAGGCCACTTGAAGTTTCCAGTAGAGTAAGGTACCTGACGGAGACCAGCGTACGGATAGAGGTACCGGAGTGACTTGCGGTTTGGAGGATGGGAAACGAGAGGAAAAGGGTCCAAGCTGTTCATCTTGCGGCCTTGCAGGCTGAAAGTGACAGGATGAGGTATCCATCTCCACATCCATATCCGTCCGTACAGACGGGTATCTGGAGCACGCAACCTAGATACTTTTACTAGGTACGGAGTACGGAGGAGCACTGGGTATTGGATGATGCCAGATGGTAAAGTTGCGGTGGCCGACGAGATACCTGAGGTACCTCGCTCTGCCGGGTCTGCTTCTCTCTCCGCAGAAAGAATAGAGGAGGGAAGGAGGTGTGCGTGGAAAAAGACATGTCGACGACGATCCTCGACCAACTCCCTCTCTTTCTTTTCGATCTTAATTTTTTCTACCATTAACCCTTTTTTAGCTTCTGTCCCATCTTCTTCTCGTCCCGTCCAGTCCCCGAATCGACTGCAACTCTCCTTCTCCCACTTGTCTATCCGACTGTCTGGATTGAGGCCCAGACTTAACCTTTTGAGGCAAAAATCACACACCACAGTGACCAGACACCAGACACCAGACGAGGAAAGCCGTTGCTTTCACACCCCTCCTTCCTCGATCCGCATTCGCACCTGTTCACGACGCTCCTTCCTCCCCAATTCTAATACTAATTTCGAGCTCTCGCTGCCACGACGTTCTCTGCCCTCTCTCTCTCTGCCTACTACGATCATTCTGCCACCAGTCCCATTGCTCACTCATTTCCGTCCATTTCCACCCTTTCCTACACACAACTGAGTTGTCCATCACATCGAGAACGCCGGGCGTCCACCATCAAACACTCCTTGGATTTCCTACTCTTCGACAACGGCGACAACCTCTAATACGCACAAGGAACCCCATTTGCAGCTCACGAATACCACAAAGCTCCCACGTCACTAATCCTCACAATCTCACACACACACACCTACACACTCCCACGAATCACCCGACGAACCAGTGAGACATTTCCCGCTAGACGCCGACGTGCATGCGCCCAAACAAATCACCCGAACGAACACCTGATGGACGGTCGGAACATACAACTTGTAGTACATCAACTGCTAATCCCTAATTAACGAGAGCAACGATCTACTCATACGGCCCGCCGACTATCTACACGACTTCACCAGGACGAAATCAGCAAGACGTGGCGTAGGAGAAGAAAAGGTTGCTTCGACATCTGGAGATTAGACACTGAGCGAACCGGTAGAGGCCCAGAGAGGGATCAGCAACAACGAACATCCCAGAGTCACAAAATCTGCAGCATCGCAGGAACCACAAAAAAGAGGAACCGTTGGGAGACGAAAGAGAAAAGGAAAAGAAATAACGATAACGGTTATCAGCAAACGAACACCTGCAGGCGCGCACACACCACTAATCGACCCGTGAGCCACGGAACGCGACCATTTGCTTATTGGACGGTACGACGACGTGTGGATTCCCAGAGGAACAGGCCTCGACTTGGGTGGACTGGGGTCAGTCAGAGACAAACAGCGCGAAGACCTCAACCCCGGCGCTGGGAAACTGACGAAAAAAAAAAAAAAGAGGGCGAGGACGAAAAAAAAGGAAGGGGAAAAAAAACAAAGGAGCCCGGGCCAGACTCGCAGGCGCAGCGACCGAAGCGAATTGAAAGCGGACCCCGAACCTGGATTTCCTGACCGAGAGAGAGCAAAGACACCACTCGACCCCTAACAGCCCCCCCCCGACGTGAACATGGCTACGGCCACAGCAGCACCGCCAGCACCAGCACCAGCACCCGCACTCGCACCCACAGCAGCAGCAGCAGCAGCAGCAGCAGCAACAGCAGATGGTGGTTTCGAAGCTGCGGGCCATGCCCCGACTCTGAATCCCACACTCTCTTCTTCTGCTACGGTATCCGCATCCGCGTCCGCGTCCGCGTCTCCTTCATCCTCATTCTCTTCGCAAAGTGCTGTTGCATTCCATACTCCCTCACTTTCTGCGACATCTTCAGCAAATTCACCCTCTTCACCTTATCACGCACATCGGCTGAGCCACAACTCTTCCAAGCTTCCCGCTTTTCGATTCGCCGACTTACACAAGCAATACCAATCCCCACGCCTAGTGCTCCCCTCACTACTGCAGCACATCCCGCCGTCGCCTGTCTCGCCTAAATCGACTCCAACATCCAACGAAATTCACTCGGCACCTCCAGCTAACAACAGTATTGACACTGGCACTGCCGCCAACACATTCACCGACCTGAACGCCGTCACTGACATTGGCATTGGCATAACCACAGAGACTGACACCGCCTCTCCCACCACCCTGCCAACAACGTCAGACCTGCAGCTGCACCAGCAGCCACAACAACACAACGTCGACCCGGAAAACAACATCCCACCCCAAAACACCCGCTCGACTTCACTTCGACTACACGATCGGCGCCCCTCCCATCGCCAATTGTCGCAACTCTCTCCTCGCATCTCGAGTCCCATTCACGAATTGCCCGAGTCGCCTCCAAAACTCAGCCCTCGATCCCGCGCATCAACGTATCAGATTGCTACCCAGTCGACCCCTGCAACTTCAGCCACCTCACCCAGACGGCCCGCGTCTTATCCCGACCGCCCCGTCATCGTGCAGTCCATCTCATCCCACGGCAACGTCGCAGATCTCAAGACACCCGCCCCTCTCTCCCGACTACAAACTCGACGAGCGGCTGCATACCGATCCCGCGAGTCGAATGCGACCGACACCGAGTCACCACCCGCAGATACCGATCACTGGCAAACCCCCGACACACCCGACGACGTCGCTCAATCCCCAGGCGACAAAACAACAAAGGACTGGGCCAAGGGACAGCGCGAGCTGATACTGCCAAAGACATTGGAGAACTCGAACCCGACAGATGAAAAACGAAAGTCGATAGCTTCGCGACCCCCCGTATCCTTCAAGGCCACTACCGCTAGCACCCCGACCACCTCGGTGCGCGTGGCTCCCATCCGTTCCTTTCGCTCATCCGGGTCTCGTCGAAGTCTGGGACTCGACAGTAGCACCTCGACCATGCGGTCTTTTGACTTTGGCGACGACTACGCCGACTCCAATCAGCGCGACCGCACTCTGCGCGCCCTTGAAGGCAGACGCGACGACGACTATTCGCAAATGACACCGCCGTTGTCGGCCGACGCCGACGACACAACCGGTGACGTCTTTATGAAAATCGCCAGACAGGAGCCAACGCGCCGTGGTTCTAAAGAGGTTGCGCCAGCGGAGCAGCCAAGTGCCATAGTAAGTTTAGCCATCTTTCATGGGTTTGCGTTGTTGTTTCGGGAAATCTGTTAGCGCGATGCAAACGGCCGTGCCCTGCGATGGCTGGAGTCTGTTCGCCATGATATCAAGCCGCCTTCCCGTATCTTTTGCTTGATCTTCCCGCTCTTCCCACACTTTCCTATTCCATTCCCTGTTTGGATATGATAGTCCACCGCGTCTCTAGCGCTGCTTCATTTCCCACGTTCCGGTGACGCTAATCCTGGCGTCCTGGACATGTTGATAGAGTTTCGCCATGGATGACCGTGAGCTTACTGACAATGAACAACAGGCCCGTGTCGCAAGATCTTCGCATCGCCGACCCCTCTCCGCAGCTGTTCCATTGTCTTATCATCATCCCGTCTCCCCACCCCAAATCAGTCGTCGTCTGTCCGACCAGCAAGAGACCTCCAAGAAGAGAATACGCCAATCGTCGGAGGACGACAGCGCCGCTGACCCAATGGCTCGCGCTTTGGCGTACCGATCGCCTTTGACTCGAGACCGCCCATCGTCTGCGCATCCCGGCGAAGACCTTGGTCGCGCAAAGACTTTCCATCAATCTTCCTCTCGCTCGACCGTCAACACACCCCGGTCCTTCACCTTTCAAGATCCGATGGGAGAGAACTCTCCATACGCACGGAGAAGACCATCTTTGACAGACAGCAATACCGGCTACTCTGCGCGCGGCTCGGCGTACAGACAATCGAATTTATCGTATGGCCAGACGCGCACGTACAACTCTTCGCCCTTGGTTCCCAAATCGATTGAAGCCCCGCGCACCGAGTCGCATCAAGACGCAGCAACGACCGTTGAAGGAACCGAATCGACGGCGACAGCATCGACAAATGCGCCGTCGACAGTGTGGGACGAATTGGATGATCTCAAGTCTCGCATCCATCGCCTGGAATTGACCGGCAAACTGCCCAAGACCTCGGGCGCTGCCATGTCTCGAGCCTCAGACGACCGCCCACCGACCGCAACCAACACGACAATGTCCACCTCGCCGAAACGAGCTTCGGAAAGCCAGCACCCCCACGCCGACGCTATCAGCACGACGTCTTCACAACGCGAGGTCCAGCAGCCCATCCTCCTTTCTGCTGTCAGCAAGTCCAAGCCATTCCTTAGTGAAGAGGTGGCAAAGGCACTCGAGGTGGCAGCCACAGACGCCCTAGCACTGGCCAACATGATGGGGACGGCAGGCCAACCTGGGCCCATCTCAAGCGGCGCCAGCACAATTGGCGTCGGCACCAGTCTGACAGATCGTCAACTGCGACGCAAGGCTGACAGCATCTGCCGAAGCCTCACAGAGTTGGTTTTGGCGTTGAGCGAGGAAGCGGTTGGCAACAAGACTCTCCAAGTCAACGTTCCTCCACCCAAGGAAACAACGACACCAGTCACACCGACCATCAACAAGACCTTCACCGGCGGGTCATCTGGTCAGCGACGCCCTAGCATAACGTCCGAGCAGCAGACTCTCCCGAAGCCCAATACCAATACGGTCACTAGCCCCAGGGCCCTCTCAAAATACGAAGAAAGGCGCAACACCATGCTTAACCCGGCTTCGCTTCCCAGTCCCAGGTTTGCCCTTCCACCTGGTACCATTCCTAGCACCCCTGGAGACGGTAGCAAAATGGCGAACCGAAAGTCATCCTTGTTTATTGGTCGTTCGCGCCGGGCTGTTACTGAAGAGCCTGAGGATGGCCGCAGGTCGTCCATGCTTCTAAGGACCCGACGAGCAGGCACAGAGGAGCCAGAGGACTCACGCGAAGCAGCAGGTCGCGAGACTGGACGTCAAACCTCACTGCTTCGCTCCCGCAGGGGAACTGTCGGCGGCGAAGACGAAGATGAATCTCGATTCCGCGCCCCGTCCCGCGCTGCCACAGAGCTCACCACCCCGGCCCGCGCGGTCTCTCACACCTACTACTCAAACACCAACTCTAACGAACTATCATCACCAGCTTCTTCTGCCCTGCCTCGCAGACGGTTCGGAGCTTCATCCATCACTTCTCGGCTGGTTGCGCCTTCCACGCCATCGCTGGCGACACGCCGCTATCTGGAGAGAACCCCAGAACGCGAACAACCTTCCTCGGCCGAGAAAGCCACAGAAGAACGGCCGCAACAAGTAGTTGCGCAGCCGCGGCACTTTTCTCTCAGTCACACTTCGTTGCTGAACCGGGCTAGCAGCATTAGCCGCAGACCGAATCGCGACAGCACGATAACGAATTCATCAACGGCTGCTCAGTCGGGCAGTTACCGATAACGTCTTTACGAATCACAGTCACACGGATGAATGTATCATAGATGTCTTTATTCTCACGCTGGCGTCATTCTTGTTTTGCATATGGTAAAACCGCATGGGCTCGGCAGCGGTTACTCTGTACTTGTATGACAATCCACGACGGAAGGCCGATTGATTTCTTGGGACTCGCCTTTCCCCGTAAAAAAACAGGCTGGAGTGGAGCATTTGTATATCGAGCAGTCCATAGGAAACAAAAGGTTAAGGATAGAAGCATAGGATGCTTCTGACTTGTTTGGTCAACCTTGTTTTCCGCTCGAGATTGCGTGACGTTGTAAGAAATGTGATGATGATATGTGCAAAGGATTTGAGGATGTAGGTTCCAAGCAAGCGTGAGTACCTTGGGTGCTTGGATACGCCTCTACGCTGCGATTGAGTTGGGTCATATCTGTCAAGCAACGGTCAAACACTCCATGATGTTTAAGCGCTTTGGTTCTAGACCCTGATGGGCGACCGTGCGAGGCCGCCGTTGGATTCGTCGCATTGAGAGGTAGTTGGTTGGGCTGACAAGTTTTGACTCACCGGCGACGATTTCAGAAGGAAAGCGGAAGTATGTTTGACAGGTGAAAGGGGGGCTTGTTCATTGGATGAGCCACTCAACCAAAGGACGGGAGGGGTGGTTTTTTAAGCGGGCCTGGGCCAAACCCAACTCCGACTTCACACATTGACTTACCTTACCTCACCTTGTACACGGAGGCTCTGTACATAAGGCTCCTCCTACACGCTTTCTCTCGTCCAACATCTTCCCACATGCCAAATCGACTGGTTGGTGTTTCTTCATCCACACGAATCAAGCACCTCGCTCTTCGTGGTATCACTTCCAAGAGACTGACGAGTTTACTCTTCTCCGCAACGTTTGCTACTCAGTCGCGGACCCCACTTGCACCTCTTTCACCCGCGAGAGGGACTGCCACAAAGGCCACTCAGTGGAAGAAGCCGACGACGTTTTATGTCCAGAGATTTTCAACCGATTCAAGTTTGTTCACTGCCCGCCCAAAATCATCGTGGACTCGAAGCTACGGAGAGATGGCCGACCACCATGAGGAGGCTGTTGCTGCTGTTGCCGCAATTGAGACGCAGCAACAGAAGAGGGGAGGACGCAAAGGTGGAAAGGGAGGTGGTAGAGGAGGCGGAGGAGGCGGAGGCCAGCCAAGAGAGGTGTTGGTTTCCAAGGCCCTTTCGAAGCTTTTGAGGCATCAGGCTGAGAATGCGGGTCTCACGCTCGACGAGGGCGGGTATGCGCCCCTGGACAAGGTGGTGAGTTAAGAATCTGCTTTTCATTTCCGAGAGAGAGAGAGAGAAGATGAGAAGCGGAGGCTGTTCGTCATGCTCAAGAAAACATGACGGTCCTTCCTTCTTTAAAAAGTCAAACTCAACAGCTACTGACGCGAAATGCCGAGAAAAAAAAAAGCTCGCATACGGCCCTATCAAGTCTCTACAGGTAACCTTTTCCGACATCCAAGCCGCGGTAACGACGTCGGACAAGCAGCGTTTCGCACTCAAGCCCGCCCACGCCGCCGTGCTGGAGGAGACGTCGACGGAACCCTCGGACTGGCTGATCCGCGCGAACCAAGGCCATAGCATCAAAGTCGACTCGGCGGGCCTGTTGACGCCCATCACGCTCGAGAGCGGCAACGTGCCGGCGGTGGTTGTGCACGGGACGTATTTTGCGTTTTGGAAGCAGATTGAGGCGTCGGGCGGGTTGAAGAGGATGGGGAGGAACCATGTGCACTTTGCGACGGGGTTGCCCGGCGACGAGAGGGGTGTGGTGAGCGGGATGAGGAAGGATGCTGAGGTGTTGGTGTATGTTGATGTGGAGAGGGCGTTGAAGGAGGAGGAGGAAGGGGTGATGAAGTGGTGGGTTAGTGAGAATGGGGTTGTGTTGACGGAGGGGGATGGGGAGGGGGTTGTGCCGTGTCGGTTGTTCAAAGAGGTTGTTGCGAGGGAAGAGGGGAGCGGGGTGGGTGTGCTTTGGAGGGATGGGGAGAAGGTTGGGGAGTTGCCTGAGGGATTGAGGATGAGGGCGCCGCCTGGTAAGGGGAGAGGCGGAAGAGGTGGTGGTGGGAGGAGGGGAGGGAAGGCTTGAGGTGGTGATGTTGGTACGAGGCGAAAAGAAGCAAAAGACCTAGGCGTATGACGGAGAGAAAAGATGATTTTGGCATATACATCATACACATATGGTCCCCTTACCTCATGAGTCTTATAAAACGAAGCGATTGCCTTGGTCTGGCCAATAGACCCCAGCCCCTTGTATATCTTCCTGCTCCCAAATCTCCTCGTACCTCGCAGTCCCCCATTCTACCAAGGTCACCCGTAAGAATCCGTCTGAAAGCTCACAACATCACGTCAGTCTTCCTGACCAAGCCTCGCTTTTCCCCGGTCACATCACTTCCCCAGCACAAGCTTCGCCGTCCTCTCCCTCTTCTCAACCTCCGCCTCGAGCCACGCCGCAATCGCGCCCGCCATCTTCTCCCTCGCAGCCTTCTTGTGCAAGATCCGCCGGACGGTGCCCAGATCATCCGGGATCCGCGGGTTGCCGTCAAAGTCGGCGCGGCCGTCCCAAAAGTCCTCGAGTGCTGGATCCGGCGTCATGATGTACCGGGGCACGGGGAAGTGGAGCTGCGTGCAGAGGTCCCGGACGCGCTTCTCTGCTGATGTCGTTGCGGGTTCTGATGCCTGTGGTGTTGGGGCCAAGGTCGGTGCGGGAGAGATTGATGGTGTAGGGGCCTGGGACTGCGCTGTAGTGCTGATGGGGGCGCCGGCGCCAAGGGAGGGTGTGCTTGCCGTGGACGTCGTCGTCGAGTCGTGGGTGGCGGAGGTTGGTGATGCCATCACGTTTAGGGGGGGAGTTGGTTTCGGGGCCTTTGGGGTGTTGGTGCATGGGGGAGGTGGTGCTTGGTGACTGGGTACACTGCTGCTGCTGCTCTTGCTTGCGGCAACGCTGAGCAAGTGAGCCGGTGGCGATGGGGACGTCTTTGGGGGTTGGTTCATGTCCTGCTTCTTCCTCAACGAGGCGGCGCTGCTTTCTGCTGGGGGCGGGCTCGGCGGTGATCTCTTGGAGGGTAGAACCGATCCGGACGAGACGCCACGACTAGGAGAAGGTGCAGGAACAGGGACAGGAATAGGAGCAGCAGCGGCGGCGGCGGCGGCAGCGGCAGCGAGCGCGGCACTAGCAGCCGGGGCGAATGGCTTAGGAAATTTTGGCAGGTCGCCCGAGGGCATCATATGCCCGTTGTCAATGAGCCACTCGCAAGCTGCTTTGGCGGCCCATTGCTTCGCGTCCTTTTTGCCTTGGAAAGCCGGGCCGGCGCCGCCGCGAGAGGTATCTTCGCCGGCATCCATGCCGTAGCCCGGCCGGGGGAATACGTCGCCGGTGCTGTCAAAGGTTGCTGAGCAGGCCCAGCGGAGCTCTTTGGCTTTGCCTAGGCCTTGTTCCTGGCGGGCTTCATCGTTGAACGTCACCTTTTGGTTTCTAACTTGTTGAAAATCTGTTCGTCCTTGATTAGTATGGAGAACATGACATTAGGTCGTATCGGTTTGGTCTTCAGCTCAAGAGGAGTTCGGATGTTCATTGGTACTGAGAGCGCCAGAAAGGAGAAGAAAAAAAGGAAAAAAAGGAAAAGGTCCTCCATGGCGAATCGAACCAAAAGCGAGGGTCAAGGGTGATTCAACGAAGAATGGTAGCCACCGGCTAACTCATCAAGCCCTTGACCACCTGTACCTCGAGGCGCGCTTTTGTCATGATGGAAGAAGAAGTGACCCAACTACTCATCCCCTCTCCTTCCTGATAGATAGGCAGGGGGAGTTGGGAGTGCTTTCCCAGCCTCAAACAGATACATGATCTGAGACGGAAAGAAGAGATGGAAGAAGAGACGGAAGAAGAAGAAGAAGAAGAAGAAGAAGAAGAAGAAGAAATTATGACGAAAAGTGTATTCAGTATGAAAAGGATGCTGTAACTCACGATTCAGCAGGCCCAGCCAGTTTGTTTTGCCCAGGTCCGGTTCCGGTCGCGGGGCCGGACGGAGGAGGATGGCGATGGCCGAAACCTCGTTATCCGTGAGCGGGGCGGGGCGGCCGTGTTCTGCCTCGAACGCTTCCTTGCCGGCGATGTAGGATCGGAGGGCCGACCAGTCTACGCCCTGGGCGGCTGTGCCGTTTATTGACGAGTCTCCTCCCACCATGGTGTGTGTGTGTGTGTGTGTGTGTGGGTGGGTGGGTGTACGCGCGTGGAGGTGAAGTCAATGTCGTTGCGGCTGTGGTTATGCGTGCTAGAATATTTGATTTCACGGGTGATGATGAAGTGTGAGCTGAAATGAGAGGATGTCGTATGTGACACTTATGAGGGGAAAACATGAATGAGAATTGTGTTGTACGTCATGAGATGCGTTTCCTCCTATAGCGTGAGAATGTAGGAAACGGAGATAGGTAAAGTAGGTAACCTTCGTGCAGTCGGGAAGGTTAAGATGTTTGGTGGGGTCGCGTTTTCTGGCCGCCTTTAGCTGTGTGGCTGCCCTTGCTTGGCTGGGTCAAAGTGGTGTTCTGCGGGAGGCTGCCAGCTCTGCGTGGTGACAAAAGTGACGCATCTGCATTGCGCCTGGAATGGAAGTCAAGTTCTATCTGGCAAGGGTGATGCGTCTTTTATCAACCTATCGCAGGCGTTTTTGGATGTTACTACAGCCTGCTCTACAACGTAAGGTTGCGAGACTGCAGGCTTTGTCTGGGCTGACTTCAGATGACTTTCGAACGACATGTATCGGCTAAAAACAGGCTGTCGCCGAATATGATATGACCAAACGTACGTGTGATCTACCTTAGCTGACAGCATCGTCGAAATGGTTATTTCCATTTACGTGATTCCATAGAACCTTTAGGGGGTATACCATTGACTACCAAAACGCTCAACACTTTGCCCTATTTTCTGTTTCCGAGCCCTTACTCAAAGAAGCCCGTGCCGTCATCTTCCTCTGCCACCTTGGCGGGAGCCTTCCTCTCAGCCGCTCTGCGCTCCCTCCGGTTCATCGGCTGCTTGGAGTCCTTCTTCTTCTCCCACGTCTTCTTCGACCTGGCCACCCACGGATCCTCTTCCTTGACCTTCTGCGGCCGCGTCTGTTGAACGGGCCGTTGCGGCCGTTGCTGGCGCTTGGCGGGGCCGTCTGTCGGTGACTTGCGATCGCGGAGCCGGTACAGCGCCACTTCGCCCTCGGGTAGGACCTTCTCGATCGTCGCCCACATCTTGGGTCGTTCGGCGTGGAGGAACTGCAGGGCCTTGGGTTGCTTTGAAGGCTTTGCATCCGCCTCCGCTACAGCTTCAGCTTCCTCGACCTTGTCCTCGTCTCCCTCCTCCTTGGCGTTCTTGTCCTTATTGGTGGGGTACAGACTCTCGTAGCGCTCCATCAGGGGGAAGAAGCGGGCGTAGGCGACGTCGACTTCGGCTACGTGGGCCTCGGCCTCGAGGCGCTTCTGTTCTTCGGGGTCCTCGGATTGCTGGAGCTTCTTGCGGAGCTGCTTCAGTAGTCTCTCTGCCTTTTTCCGTTCTGCAAAGGAAAAAAAAGATGTTAGCTGATGTCACTTGACGAGTAGGAAGACATGACCACGTACCAAAGAATCGAACCATGTGGTACTTCTGAATCATGTCGCCCCTTCTCTTCTTAAAGTCGTGCTCCTCGACCCTTTCCTGCAGCGCATCCAGCTCTTGTTCCAGCTCATTGCGTTTCGTGGCGGGCAATTCCTTGCCGCTTTGCAAAAGTCTTCTGATGTTTCTCGCGCGCGTCTTGTTCCAATTTGTGGTGCCCTCCTTCGCTCTAGACTTCTTCTTGGTGGCCTTGAACCGCTTGTTCTCGTGCTCGCCATCTTCCGAACCTGATTGCTGCTGTTGCTCGTAGGTTTCGTCCGGGATTGCCCCCTCTGAGGCGACCTCGGAGTGTGCTCTTTTTGTGCCCATTATGATGTTGATTGAGATAATTTGTTCGGCACGATTGCGTTGTGTTGCGTCGTGCGGTGTTGCGATGTGGGCAATTGACTGCGGTCGGTGCAGAACGCTGTGTGGAGGATGAAGAGCCGATGATGACTTCGCGAACTTCTCTTTCAAAAAAATTGGCTCGTTATCGGCCGCAGGGAAGTTGCCGACCCCACCTGGGGTGCTTATCGGTCCCAAACGGGACTGGTAGTGTGACTGGTCTGTGCGCACCAATGACAGGTCCCAATTACAACGGCTCACTGGTTTGGAAGCGAAGCAATCCCGCCCAAAGCTCCAGCGACTTCAGATGATACCTGATTGAAAGCAACTACTGGCGCGGAAATTCTCTTGATATACCTTGTCTTCAAGACCATACATTAATCGGAATTGGAATATCAAGAAGATTGGGACTGTCTCGTCATATCGCCATCACCGCGCAGTTTATACGGCAACACTTCATCCGGTACAGCTCGCCTAGGTACTCCATCCAGGCACTTATGGCTGAGCGCTCTTCCTACTTTTCGTTGTTGAGATAGGCACTTCTCTCGAGCTGTTTAGACGAGAAAGGAGAAAGCCGAGATAATCACGAAGATCAGGCGCGTGCGGCCGCCATGGACCGCCCGGAGCCTGGGCTGATCAAATGGTCGCAGATACCCGGCTATGACAGCTTCATCCACATAAACCTGCAGCATCGCGTCGTGCAGCTGTATGAGCCCAACGGACTTGCACAGAGAAACCGCTTCGATTATACGAGGCTGTCAAAGCATGATGATTTCCCAACACTCACTACCTATGACTGGTCGCCAACGGTCCCAGGTCTTTTGGCCGTTGGCACTCAGACGGGCGTCGTGAACTTGCTCAGGATGGACGACAACTCCAACGCCTACATCGAACTGAATCTTAAGATGACAAGAACGTGTCAGGCAGTGGCATTCAACACCGAGGGTCTTCTTGCAGTTGGCCTGGACCGAGTGCGCATGGACCAGTGCCTACATATTTGGGATGTCAACAGGTTGTCGACGATGAATACGACCGCCAAGGGCTTTCCCAAGGATCTACACGCTTTCTCAGACCCGGCACATCGACTGGAACACAGTGTGTCAGTTTCAAGCGTCAAATTCTTTGAAGATAATCCAAAGACACTGGTGGTTGGTATCAAGGCCCAAGGTCTACACATCCATGATCTGCGAGGTAAATGAGAATTCCACAGTCCATCGGAAGGAACCTGCTGACCTTATTCAACTTCAGAACCTGGCAGTGTTGTAACCTTTCAGACCAAGTGCAACAACAATCTGGCCATTGATTACGCTGACCAGAACTACTTCGCATCATCCGCGCTGGACCAACCTGGCATCATGATTTGGGATAGACGAGCATCTTCTCGCCCAGTTGCTTCGCCATCTTATCTGGGCGCAGTTGACGAGGACGACCTCCCGTGGGGTGGAGCCTTGAGACTTGACAGAGTGGTTGAGATGGACGACGATTCCTCCCTGAGCGAAAGCAAGCACTCCATCGTCCGCTCACTGCGCTACTGTAGAGACCGTCGGGGTCTCCTGGCTGTGCTATCTCGATCCGGCCAGCTCAAAGTCTTGGAGACGAACAAGGAGATCACGCATCGCGACATGGCTCTTGAAGGTAGCCCGGAGCTTGTCGAGGTTCACAAGTCCTACGACATGGATGTTCAGTACGGCGACAGCGGCAGAAAAAATGACAGAATTGTCTCCTTTGACTGGGTGACGCTCGACTCTGCGGTTCTGCCGCCTCGTCTCCTTGTTTTGCGTGCCAATGGGACCTTTGAGATCCTCGAGCAACCGTCATATACCTCTGACTATCTGTATAAGCTGACGCCTTGGCAACCACCACATCGTGGACTGGAAGGTATGTGTCCCAGCCTGTTTCACGAGAGAAAGACCACTCATATTAGGTAGAAGGAGGAGCGTACCACGAGATCATGGAGTTCGAGCCGTCCCAGTCTTCCGATATGCTCGGTCCCTTATTTGTCGAGGAAGCACTGTCCGACATTCCCATCTTTGGCCCCGACAAGGCCGATGTTCAGTCTATTGTGGATAAGACATTGCAGTCAAAGTTTTCTGCAGCAGATCTCAACAGCCGGTTGACGGGCAATGGTAGCGGCTCCCCGTCGCCCCTCGACAAGTCCAAGTCTACGGCAGAGAAGATGCGAGCTTTGAGAACGGAGCTGAAAGAGAAGACCAAGAAAGCAGAGACGAATGGCACAGAGAGCTCAATTATGGAAGAATCAGTCAGTTCGCTCGCTCAGCTATCCCTATCTACTGAGGGGCCAGTCTCGTGTCGCCACATGCATGAATCTCTTCTTTCGCTGCCCCTGAAGGCCCAGGACTTGTCGACCGAGACACAGTGTCTCCTGGACCACGTCATGCTTCTCCGCGCGAAGGAGAAATATCTTTTCGATTGCAATATCAATCGCGTTGTGGTATCCGATGATCCGTGGCTGCGGTACATGTGGGATTGGGTTTCAGGTGAGTTTGTTGAATGCGCTAGGGTTATTGTTGCTAATCATGAGCAGACGCCGAAGATGCTGCCGCGGATGGAGGCATGAAGTTATCGCCACTCGACCTCAGCTATATGGGCGTCTGTACCATCTGGTGCGATGATTTAGGTCCGTAAAGAGTTCGCCGCTGCTGATCTTAGTGCGACTGACATGTAACAGGCCGGAAGCCGTCATCTAGACTTCCAGAGGCGTCTCCAATCCCCGAAACGACGTTGTGGGAGAAGTGCATTGGAAGCATCTGTAAGAAGCGGCGACTACCAAAGTACGAAGGCATCCACACCAAGAAGCCTTTCCACAGGCAGCTTTGTCTGGATATCTGCGAATGGGGGGACACGGCGGCACATGAAGCCAGAGGAGCAGCTACACATGATCCCAGCCAAGACTATCCGACAACGGCACACACAATGGCAGCAGCTCGGGCTCTCTTCAAAGGCAACACGCAGGAGGCGATTGGAATCCTGAAGACGGCAAGCGTAACGCATCCAGAGTTGCTATTTGTTTCCCTCGCCCTGCAACTTATTGGAAAGGGCAATAACCACCTTAACAAGGAGCAGCTTGATTTCGACGAGGCCGTGGCATCGAAGACGGACCCCTATCTCAGGGCAATCTCGTCACTGATTGCCACGGGAGACTGGTTTGCCATTGCAAACCAAAAGTCCCTGCCCCTGTCCGACCGGGCCTACGTTGCAGTACGGAACTTTAGCGACGAGCAGCTCACCAAATGGCTCAACGAACAGGTCTCAATGGCTGTGGGTACGGGAGACATTGAGGGCATTGTTCTCACGGGCATAACGGACAGGCTGGTGGACATCTTTGCCAAATACGTTGAGAAGTTCAACGACTTCCAGACGGCGACGCTAGTCATGTCGATAAGTGCGCCACGTTACATTGACGATTACCGCTGTCTGGCATGGAGGAATGCCTACAGAACATATCTACAGCGTCACAAGGCCTTCCTCCAGAGGACCAAGTTCGAGGTGGAGAGCACAAAGAAGAGCAAGCGCGGCGGGCGCCCCACGATCAAGCCGCCTTCGCGTCAGATTGCGCTCCGGTGCGTGTACTGCGATGCGGAGACGACTCTCGCAGGGCAGGGAGGAGCCGGGTCGGGACCGCCGCCTGGGGCGCCTGATTCACGTAACCCCCTTATGGCGACGAGCATAAATGCGGGAATCAGCTGTCCCAACTGCGGACGGCATCTGCCACGCTGCGTGGTGTGTCTTGAGGTGGTGGGCGTTCCGAGATCTGACCGACCCGAGCACAACGGCGAGCCGGAAAGGTGGATGGCGGCCAACTTCCCGACGTTTTGCTTGAAATGCGAGCACGTGTTGCATCTGGACCATGCGAGGCAGTGGTTTACGAGGCACGTCGAGTGTCCGGTACCCGAGTGCCGTTGTCGATGCAATTTCAGGGCGAACCCAGAGCTGAATTACCATTGAGTACGAGCGGGCAGGATGGTGGTGCGAGAGAATCAGGATTTGGTACAGGATGGGGCGGATTGGGAGGAGGCGAGGCGAGGAGAGGAGAGGAGAGGGCGTATCATGAACAAGGGGCCCGGACTGCAAGCATGACTGCTGACGGGCGGCCGACAATGTGCCCCGTGTTTTCCTGGGTTGTTCTTATTATGTGCCGTCGTCGGGTTGTTGTTACGGAATACTTATGACATGATTATGTATCTGCATTCATGGACTCTTGCATTCTGCAACGGGCGCGGAAAAGGGTGTTGCGGAGATTTGCAAGGCCCTGGTCAGCAGCATGCGTTGCCGCATAGCCTTCCTTCAACGGTGCGTGACGGGAGTGTGTGTGTGTGTGTGTGTGTGTGTGTATGTACACATTGAGTACTCCGTAAGCCCCTTTCCGGTGCAATTACAGCCACAGATAGATACCAATAACAACAAGATATTGGCGCTGGATTGCCTTTAACGGTTTCGAATGCAGAATTGGGCTGCGACTCGGTGAGGCCTGGACTTGTCACATTCGCGCGCCCGTGGCTGCAGGTTGATCGATCACCTGCACATCTTCCAGGTTGCGGGGACTTTGACCGGTCGGTGGAATACTACGTTGGGGTTCCCGGGTGATGCCCATTGCAGTGTCCCGGTCAGTGGCCTGTCCACACCCTGTTTGATGATGTGTGATGTGTGTCGTCTGCCCGACGCTCTCGTCGAGAGTGGAAGTGCGTGGCAGCGTGGCTAGTAGCAAGCAGGCAGGCACCCGTCCCCCTCCACCCCCAAGCCCCAAGCAGCCGCCGCCGCCTAGGTATCCGTATTCAGTTACTCAGTAGCCGTAGACCGGACTCGACAATGGTGTGTAAAGTGAGATGTGACCTTCCCGAAGGCGGGCTGACAGGGGCGGAACCAGAAAGAGAGTGCCTTGAGCTGCGTGAGGTGGAGAGATGGAGGGATGGATATCATTTGAGGGTCGTCACTTGTGAGGGTGTTCGGATGCCATGAGGTGCTGAAGGATGTGGGCCCCACTTACCTAAGGCAGGTTGTACTTCGTACCCGCCCATACTGGCGTAAGGTATCCAATTGCGTAGCTTCACCAGGAAAGGTACCTTGATCAAGGTACGGGTATCCGTGAGATACTACCACCTCAGTAAGGTAATCACGGTGCACCGAGTGTCCCCCTTCCCTGACACTCAGGGCACTCTGACCAGATAGGTATTCCCAATGTATTCCCAGGGCACTTCAGTCCTTGTCCCTTCCTAGCCCGTGGCAGGTCACTCTTGCCGTCCCATTTGCCTCGGCAGGGTGACTGCGTTGGTTTGGGGGAACACAAAGCGCACGGGGAACTGGTCCGGGCTCTTTACGCACTCTTAGTTGAACGACATCTTCAACCAACCGCCACCAGACGCCCCGTCTCTTATCGTCTACGTCTCCTCCCACACACACATTCACAGAGACACGCATCCATACTCCGTACTCATTCACACGCAAACACTCTCTCTCAGACGTACGCACACCCAACCTCTCTTCCTCCTCCTCCTCCTCCTCCTTCATCACATCCTGTTCCAATTTACCGAGACCTGGACCAGACACCGACATCCATGACTCCATACGGATACTGACCTGCCCACAGCCACCGAACCCTGCCCGGTTCCGCCTCACGCCTCACGGTCCTCACCTTATCCAGGAACCAACAAGCACCACGCGCTCACACACACACACACACACACACACACACACACAC
>JFFI01000557.1:186-18860 GCA_001563125.1 Colletotrichum salicis
GACCACTTCCATCCTCCTCCTCATCCTCCTTTTCCCCCACCACCATCATCCCATCTACCCCCAATCTTCCACTCACCCACACTCTTCATCCCGCACTAAAGCAAACAGCATCCAATGACAGCGGCAGCGCATTTGGTTCGACTTTCCAACCGGCTATTTATGCGGGATTTCCGCAATTCGTCGTTTGACTCTCTAGCATGGTAAGGGAGAAACTTTGAAAGAGGGAAAGGCTCGGCTAGGTCCGGTTCGGCCCTAGACTTGTCATGGACGGAACTTCTCACAGAGAGGTCGGCGATAGGGATGAGGAGATGACGATGGAGAATTTTTTCCATCAGTTTGGATAGCTGGCTCTGCCGGATGAAAAAATGTTTTCTACCCACCTGTCTAAGCCTGGAAGTAGAGACTTTCATGGTTAACGGACGATAGTTTGACGAGAATGTTCGCCCTCTTCAGTGACATGTTTAGCCGGGTCGAGTCTCCTGATTACTTGACTTGGAGCCAATCACTTTTCCTGATCATGCCCCTTTTCAAACATGCCATTCCGGATAGAAATACCATCGCAAGCAAGCTTGACAGACGGAAACACCCTTACCAACTCCTAGTTCCCGAAGAGGTCCACCTACCCCGGACCCGATCATCACCCCGGAACAAGATGCGTGCAGCTTTCGACATGGTGTGATGCATCCATCTGCCCAGGCAAAGCTCCGTTGCCGGCGGCTCTAGCCTAGCATGCCACTGCACTGGGATGACGATCGGCTGCTTCCATAGGCCGAGATGTCAAGAGACGCGCCGCCGGACGCCGCTGCGGTGTTAACACTCCTCTGCCGGTAATGGGGTTGCACAACGCCGTGCAGCGAGTGCGGGGGAAAGGCTTTCTCTCTACCACGTGTATGGACGCCGCAAAATGTCGAAAAAATGATCACATGAGTCGTCGAGAGCCCAATCACTATCTAGGTAAATTCATCGATACCTCGCTGGCTGGTTGTAACGCTGCCCATGAAACCGAGTGCCCGATTCTGTCTCTCATAGAACCAAGTTCAGGGCTACCGCACTCGTAATGGTTCAGAGGCGAAGTCACGAAAGAATAGGGAGGTCTAGAACCTCGTCTGAAAACACAGACTGTTGCATCCGGATCAGCAAGACGTACGGCCGGGGCAAATCAGTCTACGCCGTTTGGGGTGTGGTTGTGCCGACGTAGTACTCAACGCGGATAGACTTTCCATTCGCGCTTCTAGGTCGTCTTAACACAGGGAATAACGCGGTATACACCCGTACAGCAAATGAAACATCGTTGAAGCCCGACCTAAAAATTGATGTGACAAGTAAAGTTGGAGAAGCCTAGAAATAAGTCGAGATTCGCCTGTCGCAAGTGTCAAGCTTGTGGACTGTGGTATATCGCTGAAAACTTTCTCTTCGGGGGATCAGACACGCATTCGCCGTCGCAAGACAACGTATATCTCAGCCTGGACAGTGGCAATACCACTAGATATCTTGCCGTTGACTGGTAAGATCGACGTTGGCAATAAGCGCTGCAATGGCAGCTAATAGGCGCGCGTGCGGATAGATGACTGGCTTGGGCTCAAAGATAAGCCTCGCCGAGGACTGATTATCCTCGTATCCAGGGTGAAAGTGCTTACATCGCCACATTGCAATGTACGCATTACCATCGCACGCTCGTCCGTCAAGACGTCATTGAGACCGCATAGTCAACGTGCCATTGCGGCAAACAGAATATAGACGATCTTGGGCAAACACTGCGAAGACGGGCAACTTGCGTAGTTCCAGGAGACGAATGGCGCTTGCAAGGCATCATTACGTCAATGGCGAAGAAGACAGCCACCATACAGCTGTAGATGCTGTATGACAACCCCGGCTTCGGACGCTTGCATGTTGGACGCAGTTTGCCCTCCTCAAGCTCAACGGATGATGAAGGTTACCCAATCCTGTGAGTCGACACAGACTTACGTTGCAAAATACTGTGTGTTTCGTGCAGGAGTATATCTTCTAGACCCGACAATCAGGCCCAAAACGCGGCACGTAGGGACACATCCGTACCGTAGCGAGGAGGTTATCCAGTAAATGTCGAAAGCCAGTTCCACGGGATCATGAGCACAACTGAGCCGCCCAACGACAACATTGATCCATCCTTACGTCGAGGAGATGTTCCGTAAAATCTGCCATTCTTGGTAAGGTCTGCCGAGGGCCAAGCGCCGGGTAGTAGCCCGAGAGGAACGCGGATCAAGGAACGCGTACGAGGAAGTCGGCGGGAGTGTCGCTGCCGCACTGATCGGCGGTAACTATTGATTGATAGTTGCTCAGAGACTGATGCCGCCTATGACACGTTTAGCAGTCGTATGCAGAGACTGACAGAATCCTTGCACTATGACTCTAAGGTTATGAGACGCCGCATAATCTGGGCCGCAGGGTGAGGTCGATTAAGCACGAGAACTGTGTGGTAGACCAACATGTCCCCAGGGCGCCGGAATCGATGCCATCTGGTCGCCTGTCCCATAAACGAGATGGAATCTGGATGCCTGATTGTTCACCCTGTACCGCATCATGGTGAAGTGTGCGTTGGGCCGCCAGTAGACCCTGAAAACGCAGCAGCAGTTGATAGGGGCGGGACTCCGCGCCGTCCTACGGAGTACAGCATCAGTCGAAGAGGCCTGTCAGAGAAGACTCGGAGCAGTGATGAGATAGCACGTGTTGGGTGCTCAAGATCTGTCGTGAGCAGGGCCGATTCTCGGGAGTGGTGAAGTAGTAGATCCAGCGAATCATCATCTGACACACGGCGGTGGTCGGAAGCCAAGATGACAGCAACCCGCATAAGCGAAGGTACAGAGAATTTGGCAAAAACGGTCTCTGAGCAGACGCAGGTTCGGTCATTCTGCTGCAAGTTCGTAAGACAAGCGTGTCTCAAATGCCTGCAGATGGGGTTGCAGGAGCTGGACACTCTGCATTCTCCTCTGGAATACCTAATTGACTTCGTCATACCGAGCTGTCAAGCAGCACAATCAATCGAGGATTGTGAGACTTCCATGGCAAGGCCCTGAGTAGGGATTGAATCTGACATAACCATGAAGGCCGCCCTGTAGCCTCTGCGAATCGATGCTAACCAATGACAGAGCCGAGTTTGGGCTGTAGATAGGATGCATGCCGAGTAAATAGGGGTTCGAAAGTTTTTGCGCACCAGACGAAAATGCTAGGCAGCATGCACATTGTTGCCAGGTCCCAAATCCCAAGAACGCCTGCCGAGTCGGAACTGCAGGAACTTGAGCCTGGTATCCAGAGGACAGCGAAGCGAGAGCGGGCTCTGGGGCTTTGATCGTGACCGCCGGCTCCAATGAATCAAGTGCGGCATGCAGCCTCGACTCTGACCAGTTCGTGGGGCTAGCTCGGCCGTTGGGCATCAGCGAGGGCGGCGCTCGAAACGAAAAAGAGGCGGTGGATGATTCGTCGCGATGTTGTTGTTAATGCAGTTATTGACGCCGCGGCCGCTGTATGCGAAAGGGAAGTCGGTGTCGAAGAGGACTGTTTCGCAATCCTGAAGCGTTACGCAAGACACATCGGCGCGTCTTCATAGCACAATGCAGGCAGCCCTAGAGGCCCCCAAAGATTCCACCGCCATCGTCATCCCAGGCCAGCTGAGGGCGAGGTTGCGTTGTATGAAGACTGAAGCGGCAGCATCGTGGGGAAAGACGGCGTAACGATGGCGGCTGGTTGTGGCTGACGATGGAGGAGCTAAATTAAGCGCAAGAGACCAGGCGGCCAACAAAGCTGGTGGGGTTCGTCAAAGACAGTCCCTGATTCTCTGGGACTGCGGCGTGCCTCGTGCTCCGTATCGAAATGGAGACGACGCAGAACTAAAGTCGGATAGATTGACTTTTGTCAGACGCCATGACAGCAGCCACAGTCTACAAAAGTCAGGTCTCCAAGGGTAGGCCGGCCTGAGGGCTGTGTGTATCCGTACAGTAAGCGTTGCTTGTGAACCGTGGGGTACAGAGCAGGGTCTGGTGTTGCGCACGATGTGTCATCCGTTCCCTCTGTGATCAACAGGTTGGATACCTGAGCTGGACTGGACTGGCTGACGCAGGATTACGGCTATGCAGTGCAGTGGCTATCGACGGGAATTCTAGAAGGCCTTTTAAGTCTACACGTGTTGATGGGGTCGTATGGGGCGCTTGAGGGTGGCATCGCGGATGTGACGACGGGAGGCCGTCGTCGATTGGGCAGCGGGGCAAGTCGAACGTTGCGCCGCGATGAATTCATTGCGTGAGACGGAGTTGGACGGAGTATTGCGTAGTAAGACGAAGAAAAGGCCAAAGGTTGTAGGTGGCACGTCAGTATCTTGAAATCGAGTGAGTGGTGCAGCGTGGAGCTTGAGGGGACGACGAAGGGGTATTACACAGATAACGGCGTTGCCAGCGAATGAAGAGAAGATGACGGAGAGGAGGGGGTGCGGGTGAGGGAAAAGAGGACGTTCTAGATGCAGGTCGAGGTGTCGGGAAGTTGGCAGGCAGGCAGGGAGTCATTTCCAAGCTGGAGGAACTCAAGGAGGCAAGGAGGGTAAGCTGCGAGTCGACGAGTCCAGCCGGTGACCAAGAAAGCGGGAAGGGATCCGGGAAGGGCGATGAGTGCCGATCGTTGAAGCTACGGATCAATCAGATGGGCAGGAAAGAAAAATCGGCAGGAGAAAATTCTCCCTGGTGGACGGACGATCCTCGCGAGATAATTTGGTCATTTTGCATTCTTTTGGGCGAGTAACAGCATGATTCTGCCGGCGTTTCCCTCCTTCCCTTCTTCCGTATTCTTTTCGCTGTAGTAATGACCTACCTAGGTGATGAACTGTCAGGTATTCCCAATAGCCGCGCGAGAAAAAACGATGATGGCTGAAAATGGCAATGACACAAGAGCCAGAATTGTTCGGATACAGTCCCTTCCCTACCCGATGACACAACGACACATTCGATCAGGCTGGAGTCGCCGCCCAAGCCACAGAAGGCGGCCTACGATGGACTGGGTCATTGGCCGTTGAGGAAAGAGACCATCTCCAAGAGGGTCGGGCCAAGCAGGCACGCAGACAGGAGTGAATCTTTTCGGTCATTGCTGGGATATCCAGTGGCCTGGAGACGATCCGAAAGACCGCCTTGACTTTGGAATTCAAGCCGGCCTGAGTCTTGCCGTGAGTTTCGATAGCGATGAGTGTGACTTTTCGCTCAGCCACGAGAGGCGCCAGCTGGTTCAAGAAGAAGTGACTGTATTCGTAGTAGTGAACATGGGGGGACGTGGGCGGACGTGGCGGTCGTCGGGCTGGAATCGTTAGCTTACAAACAGAGTTTTGGGGGCTTTTAATCAAATTGATGGGCAAACCGAGTGTTCCCGGGCCTGCCTTGCGACTTGCCTGCGTCTCCAGCGGGAACGACGCCAGGAATAAGCTCCAAAGCAGGTCTCCATTCCGACCGTTCCAGCGGGACACTCCCAAGACTTGCTCTGTCCACAGTCCAGGTCCTTGAACTTTGAAGTGAAGAATCTGGGTGCGACTGTGGGCTGGCTCACAGGCTAACAAGGACCCTTAGCGGGCAGCAGACAGGGTCAAGGTCTCTAGGAAACATGCCACAGGAAGCTAAAACCGCGAGACCTGTGGTGCCACCCTGGCTCCCTTTCGAGCATGCTGCGAGACGTATTCGTTGTTGCCGGTCGGGTGTCTCTGAAATCTTCAGTGTTGGAGTCGCGAATAGGCACAGTGGTAAGGTACCAGCGAGAAATTTGCAAATGCGACACAGCGCCTTGTTCGTGGGACATTGTTGCTCCCCTAAAACTTCCTTCGGCCAGGCCAGAATCAAAAGACAAGAGGTCACAAGCAATTCGTACCGTTTCGGGCAGGGAACATCCCACGGCGGGCCGCCGTTCCTCTTTTCCCCGTTTCTTACCCAAGGTAAGGTACGGAGTACGGACACCTTATTACTGAGGTATTGAGAGAGGAAGGAGGAGTGAGAAGGCCGAGAGACCGCTGGCTCCTTCCCGGTGTTTCTTTCCCTCGGCCGGGTGACTTGTCTGCATTGCAAAGCCAAGCCCAGCGAGACTTCCTCCCATCTTTTTTCCCCACACATGCAGTGCCTTCGTGTCTCGTTGTCGCCAAAAATGGGGGAAGGAATCAGAGAATGAGCAAGGTACCTGACAGAGTGCGGGTTTGTGTACTTATTGCCATGTCACTTCTTGGCCATTCCGAGTCCACCTTCACGCCAACTCGCCCGAGGATGAAGCACATAATGACTTGTCGGTGACTTTCAACTCATCCTCGCCGTCGTTCACGCATCCACATTCCCCAAAAGGCAGACCGTCCGTCCATTTGGGCGACTCGCGCCTCTGGCGGCGGCCTGCCCTCTCGCCAGCCAAACGGAAAACCCTGTCGCTCCTCTCCCCTCTCCAACCCATCCATCCCGTCTTGTCCAATCTTTTGGAGTTCTGAGGGAGAAGGCCACACGCAGCACCTGGCAGTGGGCACCGTAAGGCATCTCGGGTTAAGCAGGGGGGAAGACGCACCTTACGGATACTTCTGAGTTGTACCTAAGGGAAGGTAGCAGTGCAGGGCCTGTTGTTCCAATTCCAGTCGTATGGTGTCGTACCGTCTGGGGTCCATCTCTTGGTACAGGGATACTTGGCTATTCGTATCTACGTACCTTGAACTGTGGACGACTTTCCCCGTCTCTGCCGTCGCTGCCTCTGCCATCTCCGATCCCCGTCCCACGTATTCCCTGCCAGTCCGCACCATAGCTGCCCACCTCCGTTAAGAAGCAAACCACCTCCCACCCGTCGCGCCCCGACCCCCAGCATCACGTATTACTCTTTCCGTCTCTGCACTTTTTTCCTGCTCTCATCGGACTGCTCTCCTGCCTGATGGCTACATTCTTGCACTTGTATCATATCCACCAACTCTTGACCATACTCACTTTATAATCACTCTCACATCTCAACTCCTCCCCATTCCCAACCGCCTTGGAATCATACACCCCCTGCTTTATCCAACCGGCCCCATCGCCTCAGGTCCTCGTCGGAAACCAACACCCTGGCTTCAGGTCAAACACACATTATTGCCTAATCCTTCGCCAACCTGCACAATATTTCACGCCCTCTTCCCCCAATCTCTGAAGCCCAATCCTCCAGGTCACTTGTTCAGAGGCCTTATTCCATTCGGATTATATGAAGCCTTGCTCCCTCCCCTAGCAATCCTGGCATACATACCTCTACTACATCGTATAACACCAACAACACTCCTCTCTCAACCTCGAGTCTCCCATTCGGCTCACCCAACACAACACACAACAACACATCACCATGTCACATTCATATCGGAAAAACAGCTCCAAGAGCTCGACAAGTAGTCGGGACTTCCGTAGGAGTAGTGAGTCTTGCGACTCATACGAGACGTATGAATCACAGAGCACAACACCTACTTCTTACTATGCGAGCACCGAGGCCTCCTCAGTCAAAGAAGCCAGGACCGTCTCTAACAAGATCCCGCCTGTCTACGAAGAAGACATATCCCCTTCCACCAGCAACTGTCTGAGATCGTCTGTCGACACCTTCGACTCAAGTCTGGCCTCGGACGACGAGGACGAGCTTGAACTCCAACGGGAAGCCGAACTAGAGAACTTCGACAAGCACCGCGACATCCCGCCTTTGCCCACCTACTACCGCGACATTATCGACACCGACGTACGACCCTCAACGCCCCAGGATTTTGGCAAGCTGTTCCCCTCCATGAACAGGTTATCCATTTGCCATGACGAGTTTACCCCGGACGGCAACATGAACCTCAGAGTAGACACCGTCGCCCCCGGTCGCCGACCCTTCAACATCCAGCTCTTCCACCTGCGCATGTACGACCTCAGCAAGCGTGAGTTCTCGCTTCGTCGGTACTGCCGCGACTCCGGCCGCGAAGTCTGCAATTCCAAGCGCAAGTACGTCGAGGAAAACAACCAAGAGCGACCAACTCTTCAGCGATCCGTCTCAAGTGCTATCAAGACCCTCTCCATGAGGAAGCCTCCACTGTCGCGCACCAACTCGGGCGGCTCGATCTTCGGAGGCAAGGGCAAGGACGGGGCTTCACAGCGCCCGCAGTCAAGCTCCTCGTCTACACGCACTTATGGTGACGACGCGGCGAGCTTCAAGCGTTCAGCCTCGTTCGAAACGAAGTCCAAGGCTCGACCGGTTCCCAGCAACACCTTGAAGCTCGAGTTCTCCAACTATGCGCGCGTCGACGTCTCACGCCGCGGCGGTGCCAACAACAAGCGCTACGAGTTTGACTGGTGGGGTCACAAGTACCAGTGGAAGCGTGTCACCGACAAGAACCTCGGCGTCGTCTCTTTCCACCTCGTCAAAGACGGCAACAACGACGCCCGCGATGCCGTCGCGCACATCGTCCCCGAGACGCGATCGCCCAACCAGGTTATTGAGGATGAAAGTGCCGGTGGCTGGGTGCCCCCTTGCCATATGTGGATCAGCGACCGCAGCGTCCTCGATGCCGTCACCGACGTCGCCGATGTGATCGTCGCCACCGGCCTCATGGCCCTTGTCGACGACTGCATCAAGACCCGCTGGCAAACGAAGAAGTTCACCCGCATCCCGGTGCCCATGACCTCCCGGTCCGTCGACGTCGAGCACGTAGGCCCCAAGGCCTTTATGCAACACCTTTTCCAGCGTCGCCCCTCTGATCAAGCTTCAAGTCCATTGCGGCAACGTCCGATTTCGACTTACTGAGATGAAAACAGGATGCATTGGTTCTTGACGTCCATCTTTCATCCTTGGATTTTTCATCATTGGAAAACAAAATCGTCACTTTACTACGAATTTCTCATCTCTGATGGGGGAGGAAAAGGAAAACAAAAACAAAGCCCACCTTCAGATGGAAGCTCCAAGTCGACTTGTGATCGACTTACATAGACTCCAAGAAGGGAGTAAAACACAAAATAGCGGATTGCGCGCAGCACATACAGAACAGAACAGCACACAACACACAGATGACAGCAATGTGGATATGATGGGCAGGATACGGTACCATGGGGGAAATTCCTCCCGCTCATAGCATGGAGTGGAATGGCGTTTCGGACTCCCCTTTTTGTTTCTTTTTTTCTTTTCTGAGTGTGTGCATCTATCTCTCTTATATGTATTTCTTTACTCTTTTTTCTTCTGCGGAAGATGCATCAAACAGGCGCTGGATCCGGGTTGGATTGGAAACCCCCAAGAGCTGGGATGGGATGGATGAATTGCGGAAGCAAGCAAGCCCTGTACGAATTGAAACGACTACCCTCGAAACCTCATCCTCCTTTATGGATCAGGTATATCGTAAATATGAATGAAGGCACAAAGATGCATCATTGCCTCGATTCTGATTTGCTCATACCATTTTACATAGTTGAGGAATAACGTGACCATGGGATATTTTTCAACGCCCAGTGCCAATGCTAATGCTCAATGCTCCAAAACGGAGAGAAAAGGAGGGGAAACAAAATCCCCTCGTACAAAGCCGATTATACGAGTTTGACTAGAAAAAACAGAAGCTTTCCCGTTGCCAGTAAACAGATCATCGTCAATGTCACACCACCACCCCCGGGCCCCATCATCGTGAGATTTCGGTACGACGCCAAGGTAACCCCACGCCAAACGATATCCGTACCGACCTGGCGACACCAGCTCCGCTCTGGCGTGACCCATGACGTCCTAGCCCGGTCCGTCCTGCCGGTAAAAAAAAGAAAGAAAAAAAGCCAAATCAACTGCTGGGCCCCGGCCGGCCGAAGTCACCCCATATACGCTGCATGAACACGTTCTTCGTCTTTCGTCTTTCGTCTTTCGGCCTTCCCACCTTGACACCTTGACAGCGAAGGGCGGAGGGGAAATAGGGCAGGGGGAAGGGAATGGAAAGGAGAAGAAGACATATCGTGAAAGCTCACTTGCGTAGGTTGTCTGACCGAACGAATGTGGACAATCTCACCACGCATCGTAGTTTGCAAACGGACCTCCCCGCAGATAAGCGTGTGTTTGTGTGTTCCCCGGGGGGTTTTTTTTTAGAGCGATTTCAAGATTCGGATTTATGACAGCATGTCCTTTGCATCGTCGTGCGAACCCCTCCCCCTCCGCTTCACCCTTGTTCCACGATCTTCATCGGTTGTGGTGGTTGTTTGTATTGGATGAAGTCTCTCCAGTACACGTCAAGGTTCTCTTCAGCATCTGCTCGTTGCGGGGGAGGGGTGGCGAGATTGTTCCCTTCCACAGGGCTCTGTGTGCGTATTGCATATGTGCGATCCCAACTCTTCGTAATCCATGTCCATGTCGCCTTGCTCAGTACTCACTAAACACGAACCCAAAATCATCCTTCCTCTCCCCAAACCACCCCGCCAAATCAAGCTTCATCAACAACCTCTCCACGCCACCGACCCTACGGGGCACATACTCCCCCTCCTCCCTCAAAACCCCTTCCTCGCCGCCCTCCTCCTCGTCCGCAAACGCCGCCGGGTCCGCCTCCAGGCTCCGTAGAGCGGCAATCACATCCCGGATCCCGTCCTTGACATGCTTCTCTACGTCGCGAATCGCGGCGCGGACCTCCGTCTCCTCAATCTCGAGGTCCACAAAGGCGTCGACGACGCCCGCGTCCGCTTCGAGGTCCATCGAGGTCCAGACGGCGTGGAGACGCTGCGTCAGGGCGACAAGGTGGTCCGTGTGCGTGAGGAGGTTGTACAGCGGGTCCGTGTAGGTGGGAAAGGTGAGGAGGAGGCGGGTGGAGAGGGCGCGGAGGTAGGCTCTGTGAGCTGTGGCGAGACTTTGGGGGTCGTGGGTTGTGGTGGGTTCTGTTGGTTTGGGCGACTTGGTTGTAGGTGTGCTCTGGGCTAGCCAGATGTCGTCGTCGTCTTCTTCGTCTTCTGCCTCGACTTCTGTCGTGGGTTTCGATGCCGCCTTGGTTGACGAACCAGAAGGTCCTGTTTCAGTGCCGTCCGTCTCTTCCTTGGGAGTCAGCCAGTCGTGAAAGCCGTCCCATAGCCCAGCTACTACTTCCGTTTGCAGATATGCCTCCGTCTCGGAGAGGAAGAATAGCGCAGAGCTGCATGTCACCCAGGCACTGCGCAAGGCATTGGACCTCTCCGTATAGCGCTTACGCAGCAGTATCACCTTAGATCGCCCTGCTCGAGTGCTTCCGGCTGGTGGTCCCGGAGGTGCCGGATGATGCCGGCGTAAGGATGTAATCTTCCATAGCTCAGTGAGACGGATGTGTGCTCGGCGGATAGAGAGAAGATACGAATTAATGATGGAGTAGATCTGCAAGTCGGAGGGGGTAAGAAACATATCCATGGGCGAAGGAATCTGCATCGTCAAGACGACGGGGACTGATAAAAGGAGGTTGCGGAAAGGGGTCGTGGCCAGAGTCTTCGTCGTTGGCCGCGATACGCTAGCCTCGAGCTTGAGAGGCACTGCCGGCTTAGACTTTGTGAGAGTCAACCGCAGAAGCTCCCGCGCAATCTCCAACCCCTCGTCCTCGTCTGCGTGCTGCCCCTGCATCAAGCCCATGGCCGCCCACGTCTTGGCCAGCACGGCGGCAACCTCGCCCTCCTTGACGGCAAAAGTGCCAAGGCCTTCCCGCTTTTCGTACGCGAGGTTGTCGGATCTCTTCCATCGACTCCGAAGCTTCTCGTCAGCCTGCTGTGTCAGAGCCATGGCGAATTCGCCGCGGCCAAGGAGGAAGAACTCTCGCAAAACCTGGAGAGCCTCGACGACTTTGGTGAGAGGCAATAGCTTCAGTAAGATCGTCCGTGAAAGTGTAAGCCGAATCGAGGTAATGGCGCGAGAGAAGCTTGCTGTGTGGAGAGGGTAGGTTAAGGCGGATAGCTCTTTTAGTTGTGAAGACAGGTGATCGAGCCCTTGAAGGCCCGACTCGACGCTGCCCTTGACACGAACGTGGTTGAGTGACCTGCCAATGAACAGCATTGATGATGCTGTTGGTAGGGTTACGAAGTTGGGTAAGAAAGATGGCACTGAGACGTATTCCTATGACGGTTAGTCACAAACCTCACAAAACCACCCAATGTTGATGACATACCTGGTCAGCTCCCTCCGACTTTTGCACGAAAAAGTCCTCCCCTCCAAACGTCGGTAATCGCCCGTAAAGGATCCAGGCAGAAACCTGCTTTAGCCACGCCGTTTCTGCCACAGACACAAGGCTCATAGCCGTCTTCTCAATGTCGACGTAACCACTCTGGAGCTCACTCCTCAGCCTGTCAATCAGCTGTGCGCCGCGACACGTCTGCCCTTGCTGCTTCTTAAGCATGAACTGCACAATCTCCCACAACCACTCCATCCGTCTCGTCCATTCGGAGAACTCCCCCACAACGGCCGTCAATGGCACAATGTTGTAGGCGCCGACGAGACTCGAGTCCTTGCGCAGTATCGTCTCCTCGACCTCGAGGACCTTGCGCTGGAAAGCGGCTAGATGGACGGACTGTATCGCGGTCGCCGTGGCGCGGCATATCGTCGACGGATGCTCGGCGGCGATGGGGGCGGTGTAGCTCTGCAGTTTGACGTGGAGGTCGCTCAGGTGGGCGGCGGTGGCTAGGAGTTCGCGCTCCGGTGGTGAGATTGCCGTTGATAGCGCATTGGGATCTGAGTTGTCGGTTCGGAGGAGAGGGGAGGGGTGCCCAGAGAGGGCGAGGAGGATTTCGTGGAGCATGCTGGCTGTTTACTTCTATCGAGGGAAGAGAATCGAGGTGTTAGTCGGTGACAAGGTACAAACAGGGATCCGATCATGGGTTCAAGGAGGGAGACGGAGGAGGAGGAGGAGGATGTGGCACATTTCGCGTGGTTGCGGCGGCTTCTTGGATCTTGACTTTTCGCCAAAGTCACGGAGAAGCAAGATGAAAGCGCCTAATAGCTCGAAGCGACACATTTACTCGTCTGTCGGCAAGTGGAGGTTGGCAGTACGGCGGAGAAGAAAATCGCCCGGTGTCGTCCAGGGTCTGGCGGGAGGAAGCAAAAGACGGGGAGAGTTGGGCTGCGTTGCAATGACAGACGACGGATGGTTGGCAAATGGATAAATTACCTGATCTGTTTGGGCTGCATATAACTAAGGTATCGTAGCACGAACCCAAATCCCTCTTTTTCTTCTCAGTCTCTCTCAGACGGGAACAGGAGAGCGCGAGCCACAACAAAACAGCACCGACGTCAAGGAGGCTCCATGCTGAGGGCCTGATCCCTTCCAATGGAACATCACAGTAGTCGGTCGCATTGATGGAAGTGGGCGTCGGAAGGAAGGCGCGATCTGACGCGACCGGACGGGCTAAAGTGGCTGCGCGGAGACCCAGCGAGGCGTTTGCGGGTCCACGTGACCGATTGTCTAAGGTTATGTAATCGCCGACGGCTTCCGGCACACCGGCACCTGGCGGCACTGGATGTGCACTCCGTCTTACCCGTCCAAGGCTTATCCCGAACACACTTGGATCAAGGTAGGTCCCCATGTACTCCAGCCAAACTTCTGACTTTACAGATGCGGCCAGTAGACTCTAATCTTAGTGTCTTGAGGTTTTCTTCATTGGGCTACCTAGGTTTCGTTTACTCGTATTGAATACGCACTGGTTGGACAAAACTGCAGAGTGGCCCGCGCACCATCCCTTCGTTCCCAATCTTTCAACACTGAGCTTAGTACCTCACAAATGTCCACGGGTCCCATCTATTCCATTCAGAACCATTGTCATCCATTGCACGCTCATGGCCTCTTGCCAGCTGGCTGCTTGCCATTACCCTCATACGCCGTGTACATACTGGCTGTATCGCTCTGGTCGTCTCTGCGAGTTTTCTGGTCTTCCAGGTAACCGACTGCTCCGCCATCGCCGCCTCCGACGATGATCTGTCCGCCACCCTTTACCTTACCGACGACCATGCCCTTTGCTACGCTCTTCAGGATTGCTCGGCGGGAAACACCTGTTACATCGATGTACACCAAGCCAACATTCTTGAAGCCGCCGCCAATGTTCCTTGACACTTGGCCAGCCTCAGAACCCCAACGATGCTCCACCATCTGTGATACGCTGGACGAGGTGCCAGTCAACAGATTGCGTCCTGCTTGATCAATACCATCCGCAACAGTGTTGAAAGCCATCAAGCTTCTGTTCAGCAGGCCAGGCTTGTAACCCTCAATGGGGTTGCCATCCTTGTCGTAGCCTCTTCCACTGCCATCCTTCTTTCTAGCCAGGGTGGCGCCCAGGTTTTGCGCTACTTTGCCCACTGCACCAACCGTGGTTGCCGACAAACCAGCCGCCTTGGTGGAGAACTGGTTGATGCGTCGTACACGATCGTGCGCTGCAGGAGTAAACGTCACGGGTTCGGTCGTCGCCTTCGTCTTCTTTGTGAAATTGTCGGCCGAGGACTGCAAACCCTTTGTGATCAAGTCCGACGATGTCACAATGAGTCGAGATGCTTTTGAAGCATTCGACACCAAGAACGACTTCTTGTACGATGGGTGCATAATCATCTCGCGATATTCCTGCGACACGGGCTGAACGGTAATGGCTTGGCTGTTGTCGGCAGGGAGTGTAATCTCCACCGGATCTAGCATGCCATGTGAGTCAAGCTCGGCCGAGGTGCCGCCAAACTTACCTTTTGTTCCAGGCTTGACGCCCAGCTCCTCTACAACTTGATAGTTCTCGGTCAGTTCCCCAATGACACTACCGTCTTCTTCGTCAATCAAGACAATTCGACCGCCATTGTGATGAGAGCTGTGGGCTCCAGGAGCATAGCCCTGTCCGGGCTGGTAATCGGCCGGGTTGTAGGCGGGGAGGCCATCGGCGGCGGCGGCGGCGGCAGCTCTAGACTTGGCAGAGGGAGCGTCGGTGACGGGGTCATCGAAGGGGTATGCGGAGGCCGCAGCGGCGGCTTTGGCCGACTTGGACGAGGTCTTTGGCGGCGGGGCTCGCTCGAGGAACGCGGTGCATTGCGCAAGGATCGTTTCGAAGGTGTCGACGTCCTCCTGCAGTCCTTTCCGGCTACCGGTATCCGGGAACTCAATACGGGTGAATGCACCACTGTCTGGGCCCAGATCCCATCTCGGAATCAGGTAGCTTGTTGGTGGCTGGTGGTAGATCTGGGTTGTCGCAGGAAGAGGAAGATCGAGCTCGGGAGGTAGATGGAGGTGCAAGTAGAAGTCCTCGGCGGGGGAGTCTGCGTCGGTGAAGGGTGAAGAAGTTGGTACCATCAACAGCGACAAAGTCTGGGGGCCAGCGGGTGTGAGAGACTCCTCCTTGCCGTTGGAGATGTGGAAGGCTTGGACGCCGTTGATGGCATACAGGAGCTTGGGGTCCTGGTTTCAAAGTCAGTGAGGGCGGTCGCAATACTTTGTCCTTCTTGGAGGGCGTACGTTGTGTCCCGAAGCCATGGTAAAGATGGGTGCGCTGAAAGCAGGCGCAGAAAGTTGAGATCTTGGTTACGTCAGGTCAGGCCAGGCCTCGTACAAGATGGTTGCTCGTGGGCGGTGGTTGTCTCGAGGTGCGACTGGCGCGTAATGTCGTGAAGAACTTTGGTGAGAGACCGCGGGGCCCAAAGAGTCTAAGGGGGTTCTGTTTGCAATTGGGAGGAGAGAGAGCGTTTGTTAGGGTGGTTGTTGAAGCGAGATGCGCTCCGGAGGGTTAAAGGTCTGGTTGGTAGGTGGAAGCCAGCGATCAGACAAAGTGACGACTGTGTAGGGGAACCGTGACAGCTATTCGCCAGCAGGAAAACCTGGCCAGGAGTCGCAAGGAATGGCAAAGGGCGAGGGGCACTTCGGATGGTGCTCTGGAACTTTGTGACGACGAGCCGGGCTCTGTCTATTCAAGGACCGGGGGTGTAGTGAGGGCGAATATGGTTGGATTGCGGGTGTGTCGAAACAGCTTGCATGGCGCTTAAAGCAGCTGTTGGTGGTGGTGCGCCGTGCTTTAGCTTGGTGATGGCGCGCTGGTGCGTGCCCGAGAGGCCTCTGGGCGGCGAGCGACGTCATTGGTCACTGTTGATTTTCAAGGTGTTCCCAAGTCCTTGCACCAACGACACCTTGTTGAGTGGAAAACTGGACGACAAGTGACGGACCCCTTTTTCGCCTCCCTCCACTCTCTTCAGTGGATTCGTCACTCGAGCATATTGTTTGTTCAGTGTCGATTGCTTGCACAGCCACCTTGATTGCTGCATTGGAGGCGGGGTTCCAGGTGCTTGGAGGAGGAGGATCAAGACTTGGCAGAGGGTACCAGAGACATGGGAAGCTCTGACCACCTTTTGTTGCTCCTTCCAGTGGCTGTCACACGCACTGACACACCCCCATGTGTTTTCTGGCGCGCCCCACCCGCTCATCGTTGATTGCAGTGACGAATACGGATACTCCCAAGTCAAAAGAGAAGCAAGCAATTCATTGTGAAGGTGAAGGTGGCGGCATCAACACCTTCGACATGGGTACAGATAGGCGCTTCATCTGATTGGTCAAGACTTCGAGAGCCTCAACTGCTTGTCAGCTGTGTTGGATAAAGAGGCTCAAAGACTTGACTTACCTGTGGAGCATGTGACTCTAACCACCAACCCCAGTCATGGAGAGCAGCTTCGTCAAACATGAAGTGAGCCATCATGGGAAACAGGCACGAGCTGAGAGGGGCAAATCCTGCAGAATATATTAGCTACGTGTTCAGGTAACAAGCAACAAAGGTGAGGAAGGCATACCATTGTGTTCGTGTGACAGCTTTCAGGTAGCATGCTCGGAGTTGGACGTTAAGACCAGGACAGATGATTGGGAAGCCTCCTCGACCGGAAGTCTATTCTGACCAAAGATGTTCGACGATGATGTTGACAGTGACAAGTTTTCTGGATACTGTCCGGATGGGAACGACACCACGACAGCCAGGAAGGGCAATCACCCTACAGCACCCGGTAGACGACAAGTCTTCGTGTTCAGACCATTGACAAGAAAGTTGTTGGGATAGAGCAATCAGTCGGTCATCTTGTGGAAGACAGACTCGTGAGTCGAGATCATGACGAACAGCTTTGGCAGTGACCTTGGAGGCAGTCACTGAGCATGTCATCCCTTCCGCAGATTCTTTTTCGGCACGCCTGATGGAAGCAAAGATTTGGCAAGGAGCCGTTGGCAGGTATGTATTCTTGCTCACTTTCTGCACTTTCTGCTGAATGCATGTAAGTGTAGCATAGGAGTTGCCTACACCTCCTGCGATGATCACCTGGAGAAGACTGCTACTTCCAGGGTGCGTAGACATCTGCTACAAATGCGATATACAGCATGCTGATTCCTCTTTCCCCATTTCTCAGTCCAACACGGTTCAGCTGGCATTCCTTCCTAACCTCATCCCTGTGGACGATAGGTACTCGATACCTTCCCTCGCATCGGCCATGGCAAACAGCTTCCCCATCTCCTTCTGCACAGTGACGTCTCGGTCATGAGTATTATTGGCAACAGAGCCTGATGGCGACGCTTCCTCATGAAATCTGAGTAAAGCTTGCCCGTAATAGAGCGTTTACTCACGTGACTGGATGGTTACAGTCTCGATTCACTATGCTTCATCGAAGGATGTCGTTGAGGGAGGTTTGTCATAGTATCTCGCCCTCGACCCTTGAAACGTTTGGAGGGCGTTGTTGCAGAAGATGCCTCCATTTGATCGTTGATACTGAGATCAAGTGCGGAAATTGGACTATAACCTACGGAACCGGCTCAAAAACACTCCTCTGTCCAACTATCGCTGCGAAACAGTATGGCTCTGCAGCAAGTGTTTTGACTCATGCACGCGATCTCATTCAATCTCTTTTCTTGTGGTGTGGGTGATATCACTCCTTTTCCGATCCCTTCCATCTTTCTCATAATGCTCCTCCACCCACGGCCTCCCGTCGCTCGCAAACTTTCACAAGTCCTCTTCGAGTCGACGGCGATGGAACAAGGCGAGCGTCTGGTTTACGTGCTCCAGCACGATCAGAAAAAGCATCGATTCCCATGGATTATCATAGCAAAACTGCCCGCTGAAGAACAATATGGGCACGAGTGACAAGATGTATATGGTTAAGTGCTCCAGCTCGAGTCCCGGGGTTTTCAATGCCGCACTCTTTCTAGGCGAGCTGATGAGCGGCTATGCCAGTGCGAGCGTCGTGTATGGCCCAGTGCATGATGAGTCCGAAGATTTTCCATCCATATATCCGCCAATGCCATTACCAACACCCTTGCCGTATCTGCGCAGGACCAGCCTATAGTTGGGCTCTTGGCCGGGCGTTGTTCCGTTCAGGGCATCCAAACTGTCCATGTCCCCGTTGTTGTCATCCTGTTGCGTGCCGTATTCTTCAGTACTGCCGACATCGTAGATCTTGGTGTACTTGGACATAATGAATCTCCATGGGCCGTGGCCGAGTGTGCGCCACGGCTGTTCCTCCGCGTCGAATCGAAGCACGAGGAGCAAGAAGAAATAGTCCATGATGCCGAGGAGGACCGTTCCGTATATCTCGCAAATGATGCGCATGCATTGATTGAGGAAGTGGTAGTCTGATAGTGTGCCGTCATAAGCTTCGATTGCACTACCGACCGCGTCGAAGCCCCGCCATAAGTACATTTTGTATGCCGGTATGAGTGTGCTTTGCGAGTTGAAGAGTGAAGAGGCGATGGGTTTTTTTTTTTTTTTTTTTTTTTT
>JFFI01000559.1:0-10097 GCA_001563125.1 Colletotrichum salicis
GGCCTAGTGCTCCCGACCCACACTCCTTTCATTTCTGTGTCTTTTTTCCTCTTGCTCTTGTTAGTGACACTGAATAGTAGACACATTCGAATGTCATGGACGGGGATAAGGGCACATATGTCATGCCTCTCATACCAAAGACTGTAGATTGCTCCTCTCCATATCTCTCTGCAAGGGCCATGAAACATCAAGGACATGATCGGTCTGAGAAAGGCTTCGGTCCCGAGCTAGACTGTCGACGGCTTGGTGTCCTGGCAGTTCTTCATAGCCAGACGCACCCAAAACAGGGTCTCCTGGCTAGGAAACTTCCATCCATGGCCCTGGGTCCTCTGGCGAAGCTTTGAGGCGAAAGCCTCCGTCTGTGGTTCTGGTCCTGGCCCCCAAATCGAAGAGACACTGGCAACTGCCAGCTGGCAGCGAACTGGTGGTGGCGAGCTCATGGTGCTTCAAAGGAATAGGTACAGGACAGGAGGACTCTGTAGGTAGGTAGGTAGTCTGTAGACTGTCAAAAACCGACTCCCACACCCCAGAGTCAAACCGTCGTCCCAGGAGTCTGGTTCTATCACGCTATGCCAGCCCGGTGCCCGTCTACTCTGGCAGGCCTGGCAAGCCGCAAGCCTGGGGGGTAGATGCCGCCAGTCCGCCACAAGCCATTGCGGCACGGGCAAACCCGTTAATCTTGCCATACCTACACCAACACCACCAAGGCCATCACGCAGTATCGCGCCGTCGTCGCCCTAGGCCAGTAGAGGCCAGACTAGACTTGGCCGACGTCGCAAACCTCCCAGGCGTGGTGGCCATGGTCTGTGTAACTGTGTTGAGCACTTGCTTGGCCTCTTGGGGGCAGAAGACAAGGCCCACGGGTCGGTGCTTGGCTCGAGTCTTCAAATCGCTAGCATCATCCCGCCCCGCCGTGCCCGCTTCCCTTCCCACACTTCCTCGACGCACCAAGACAGCCCGCCCCATGCCGTTTCGGGTCTGGGCTCCCCTGTCGTTCTCGTTTACCATTGCTGTTTTTGTCGCAAGCGTCCTCAGCATCGATTCGGTAAGGCAGAGCCCCTGCAACATGAGACCTGCGGAATCCAGAGAAACGGGTCCTGCGTATACACGGCTCGATTTGCTGCCCAAAGCCCTGCTGTCCATCTCCCCCCTCTTGTCTGGCACGTCTGGGTGCGTGCAGTGTGCGCGGGAAAGAAAACATGGTGAAAATGATCCCCAGGGCAGGCAGCTTGGGTCCCTGGCTAGCGCCTTTTCCCTGTACAAAGCCTGCATCTCGTCTATTCGACACAGAAAAGCAACCACGGTCGAAATGCTGCTGCCTTGAGAGACATCAGGGCCGGCTCTGGGCCCTGGCAGCTCGTGACCCCGCCCGCGTTTATGACATCCGCATGACCCGTGTGGAGCATGGCGGCAACAAGAGACTGAAAGCCGACGAGTCGAGAATCGAGACAGGCCTGCAATCGTCTTCAGTCGCGAGGTGCCGCAACGGCAGTTGATAGTTCGAATACGAATAGACAGGCCCGAGGGATGCTTTCAACCCTGCGGTATCTGTATGTAGTACTTCGTACGGATATTGATTTTGTCGACGAGACACCCAACCTTTCTTTGCCTGCCAATGCTTCTGCTCGAAGAATGCGAACCCGCCAATCCGCGTCGATGTCCCATCGGGATGCGAGCCATTGGCCGGCCAAGTATGCAGTGTTGCCCCGGGCCATGGGCGATGCTGGGAGCTTCTGACTTGGGTGCAACGACTCGGCGACGACTCAATAGAAACGCCTCAGTTCCTAGAGAGGGTCGGGTTTTAGCAATATGAAAGATGGGTATTTGAAACGCTGGCATGGACATTCGAAATGGCAACCAACGACCGAACCTCTGCGGGCCCGAGTCTCAGCCATCCGATGAGGCAGTCGCCAGTCTAGCCAACGTCGTCGACATTCGAGAACCACAAAAGCCTCAACGGTTATCGGTGGCATCGTGGATCGTGGAGTTCCACTCTATGACCCTGGGAAAGCACTGGTGGACCGTGGTGACTGAGGCTACCGAGCAGGCCTTGAGACTTGAGGTCGAGAATGAGGAATGTGAATCCGTAGGACACGGAATGACGGCAGACGGGTCTCTCATTCCGCGGTATTGACAAAACGGAATCGCACATGCGCCTTTTCATTTGCTCAATTTGGGCGATAATGGAGATGCTAAGTACGTACCCGAGATGTTTCCCTGTGTGAGGTTTCTGAGGTCTCGTCCCCACCTGCTGCTATTCTGTTCGGCGACGCCGATCCCAGGAACCTTAATCATCGATCGTCGCTTCATCAGCCAATGATTGATGGCCGTTACCTCGCCCAATCAAAAACACTATTCTCTTCCCGCGTTCCGCCGTCACCGCCAGGTGAGCGATGCTGCGTTGGAAAGTCACAAAGTCCCACTATTTGTTGCCGCCCCGCAGAATGCGAGATGTAACCTAGAATCATTAAAGAATGCTGGTAACAATAACGATGCTTTGGAGAAGCACAGAAGGTCTTGGAGGATGGAGCACTTCTTCCGTCTGCGTTGAATCGGTATCTTGACTCCTCGAGCGTTTGTAAATTCGTACCCTCGACCGACATTAGGGGTCCTATGGTACAAGACAACCTACCTTACCTCAGGCGGGTGGGATGGGTTCGGTTTGAGAATCGAATGGTTTGGGATTTACCGTTGGCGTTCAAGCAGTCCTGAGTAGGTATCAAACCGCATTCCCGTCATGTTCGGTCTCGACTCCCATGGGCCATGGGTGCTCAGGCAATTTCCAACTGCTCCGCAGTACACTTTGGATGTAGGTACTGCGTACGGAGTAGCAGGCAGAGAAACTCTTGTACTTGCGTAGCATGCAAGCATGGTAAAGTCTGTACGGACGGAGTAAGGTAGCATTATGGACATTAGCAGTCAGATCTCCCATTTGTACAGTTCACCGTAAGGTGTATGGCTTCAACTTGCCAGCAAGCGGAGAAAGGTCGAGGGTGAGGCTATCGCACAGCTTGCCCAAATAGGAAATGGAATGGTCCGTGCAAAGTACCCCTCCCTTTCGAGGTCTCCACTGGGGAGGTATGAGGTGGTACCGACGACCCTTGCGCTGTTCGTCCCTGCACCTGCCTGCCTGTCGTCCCGTCCGTCTCGTCCCAAGCATTCGGATGATGGGTGTCGGTGTCTCAAGCATCTGCATCCTGTGGCCCTATCCTGTGCTTCCGTTTGTGCCTCACCTCCGCATCTTGGCTAGCTGGGTACTCCGTACTCCGTAGTGATTCGAGCAAACAACAGCAACAGCATGGAAGATGATGCAGGATCGCCCCGTGCCCACACCTGACGCTCGCGACACTTGTCTCTGCTCTCTACCACAGTCCAACACCCCCGTGCCCCGGCAGGAAATGCGGTTTCTAAGAGGAGCCAATCGCGACAAGAGCAGGAGCTAATTACGGATACTCCTCCCCTCGGGTGTTGAATAGTTGAGAACTTGAGGTCATCTATGGATAGGTATTCGTATGCGTTCAATAAGGCATCTGAGGCGAGGAAAGAAAGACACGCGCCAGATGCCGGTACGTTCCTGTGATGTTCAAGAAGGTACGGATACATACCTGAAGTACCTTAGGTCGGTACGTTCTGTGATTTCCCTCCAGGTCCTTACCTCAGCAATTACACAACGGGAGTCAGTGAAGGAGGCAAGCCGACGGCGCCTTCCCTTTCCCCTGATCTTACCCTCCCTGCAACTGCAACCCGACCGCAACTGCAACTGCGACTGCGACTGTGACTGCCTGCTGTACTTGCAAGTTTGCCAGCCCGGCGGTGGCTGGCAGACTCAGCCCTATGGATGCTCCCACCTCCCACCTACCACCTTCCAAGTCCATCCCGATACCCAGTTTCTCAGATTCCCTAGTGTCATCAGCCACACATGCGCTTTCATCAATACCACATTGTAGCCTGCTGCTGGGGGGCCACCACGACAGAATCAGAAAAACGAAGCATCCCAGGAGTCGCGCTGGCGCTGGCGTCGACGGCAAGGGACCCGGCGGTACGGATACACAAAAGCATCCATCGCTGGCCCTCAACGCCGACATGGGACTGGGACTGCGAGGTCATCTCCATGATCCATGATCCAAATCCGACTGCCGATGCAACATTCTGGGGCCGGCCAGCAATATACGACGAAAGATACGATGCCATGCCGCCCTTGACGCCAATCTCCAATTACCTACGGATACTCTGTCCCCTTCGCGGCTCGTCCTCGTCTACCTTTGCCAGAAGAAGAACGAAACTTCATTTCACAATCCACTGTTCGTTAATGGCCTTGAGCCCCCCGCCAACATGATCGATTTTCGGCACCATGTACCTTGTCCCAGACAAGCATCGTCCCGGCTCGCCCGAATCGCCAACTGCGCGTACCAAACTTTGCATCGGATGCAGCCCAATCTCTTGGGTCAGTGGACCATCGTTGTCGTCCTGTGTGGGATCGCTCACCTTGCGGACTGGTCTAGACTCTACGAATAGATTTTATCGCCGGCCATTGCCAAAGTCGTATTATCGATCCCACCGACTGCTTTGCTCTCAAGTACCATACCACGGCGGCTGCCATTGCATTGTACGGATTGTCAAAGTCACTAAGATCGTCCCATCCCTTCGGCCCATTCCACCTTGCAGCATTTCTTGCACCCTCGCCAAGCTTGCCGTCTTGACTTGCCTTGCACGCTGTCGGTCAGTCATGGGATCACTCATGAACCTGATTTTCGATGGAATACGACCCCCCGCATAGCGATGGTTATGCACCGGCCAGGCGGCACAGTCGGATTTGGCCAATACAATTGCAGACGAGAACACGATCCCGCACACCAACATGCGCAAATCTCACCCACTGATTTCGACGTCTCCCTCTCTCTGGTTGCCGCAATCGTCAACTATCCCGACCCATGCTTCGCTGCTGCCCATCCCCCGGGAGCCCACGCCCACGCCTCCCATTCGCTCTTCTCTCGCCCCTTGGTCCTGGCTTACCCGGTCAGCACTGCCCAAGGGACGGTCCTCGCTGTCTTCACACGTCCCCCACATCATCAACGATCAGTGAAGCAAGCGACCCCTATTCACTACACAGTCGGGTTCTAATACCTCAGACACGACCAATGATGTGGCCGGGCCACTGCGGCATAGGAGGCCGCAATCGTCCAAGATTGAGCCAGTGCAACGGACGCTAAAATGTCCGGCGAGGTGATACGTCGAGTCGGTTGAGCCAATGAAAGATTCAGATTGGTGCTCGGCGCCGTCACCCTCCAACGTGCCATCCTCCCTGCGTTCGACTGCAAATTTAAGCGTCTGCCGAAAGATTTTGCGACAAACTTTTCACGATGCTCTGACATGCATGATAAACCCCTGAGTACGGGCAGGAGGGGCGGAAAAAGAAGGCTTTGTGAGTCTTGGATTTCGTCAGGGCACCCGACGAAGCCTCTCGAGTCAATGTCTTCAGGGCGTGCCGTTGATTCGGTAAGGCTGAGCGTCCTTGACTTCCCTGGGCGCAGACTCACTTTCTTGACAGGACGCACGGCGGCGTCGAAAGATCCCGACGCGCGGGTTATGGGAAAAGACTGGGCGGCACAGAAGCGGCTTGTGTGCTGCATGTCTCTTCATCCAACACCGGCTGGCTGGTTATACCTCAAAATGGCGGGATCGCTCCCGTCCCCTGGCTCCACACGAAGACCCTTGAGGTTCAGCAAGCCACCAAACGAAAACATGCAATGTGTGCTCTTAGAACAAGGGGCTTGGGGGCCTCGCTGCCCCGTGCTATTGACCATATTGGTCGAGTCTCACTTACGGACTGCTTCATTCGAAGCAATGGCACGCGGGTCCAAAGATGAGATGACGCTTGCAACCCGCACAGGTGCGCCAAGGAGAAGAGGAGGAGGAAGAGCATGGGAAATTCCGTTTGACTGGTTTCTAGAGCATTACAACTCCCGGCCGGCATACAGCTCTTCTGACCAAACGTCTTTCGGAATCAGAGAATACAGATTAATACCACAAGCTCCGGCGAGAATCTTTGAGTCTCGGCGACCACCACTTCCAAGTCGACACGACATCCCTACCTGCGTTGCTCGGAACGAACCTACTCATCCTCGGTGACCACAAGAGCCGACTGCCAAAGTTAGCATCCTGCGAGCACAGCGATCAATCGATAGCGTTGTATGGGTCGCAAGGAGTACACATGACGTTGCTATAAACACGAGATGACGGAAGGAATACGCCGTGCAAAGAATGCCACCTCTAGATATTCGTACATGCATCCTCCCCCCCCGTGGACCAGGCAATATTAGTTGCCAATTATCGACATGCTTTCACGTTTGATGACTGCAGGGTTTCTTGTCCCTCAGAAACCCGGGTCGGTAAGGCGCATCCATGTTCCCAGGAAAACGGGATGGAGTCAAGCCAGCGAGTGCAAGGTACCACTACGTGCCACGAGCATGAAACATTGGTGGATGCGCAAGTCACTGAACACTGCCCTCACCCGTCGTGGCATCTGAGTGGCAGCCCTTGGCAAGGTTGGGGTTCATCGGGGCTGGTGAACGCCGGCAAGGTTGCACCGCCTCCTGGATTTCTTTTTAAAGATTTTGACTATCTCCACGGCAAGGATAGCGGGAGCCGTATAGACACCAATCAGAGGCTTCCAATGATGGTCTCGGGCAGATGAGCCACCGCTATTCCTGATCGGGTGACATGTCTCGATGGACGATGCTATACCACGTCGGCTCTCTACACAGTACGGTTTTTTGCAGTGCGGAGACGACTCGAGTTCCCCATGGCCTCCATGGGTGCCTCGTGTGAGCTGCCCCGGTTGGCGACCCATGACGCGGAATGCTTTGGTCAGCAGCGCATCGAATCTCGCCAAGCGAAACCACCCTATGCGTGTACGTCTGAATGCGACTGATATTGCGAACTATACTTTGGACAATGTTACTCTCCAGGGCATTAGCGACAACTCGAGTGAGAAGGAGAGAGAGATTGCCCTTGCTCAGCCCGTGCGGCAACGGCCGTAATCCCACGCAGACTAGTGGAATACTTCAATTTCCATCACAGTCCTGCGCGCTAGCAAGAAAGCATTGTTTGGTACGCCGGCGGACGATGATGTTCCAATGGTCCGGCTTCACGTCGCGAGTTCACCAACCCGATGCGACGCACATAATTATCCAGGAGTTCGACGTGTCATACTCTGTGCTGAGGCTTGAGACCACCAGGGCAAGTAGTCGCGAGGCAACGCCAAAGCAACAAACCGAGAAAGGCTATCTAGGAGTCCTGGTTTGCCTGCCACAATGGGGATGAGGCGTTGAATGGCAACAACGTGAATCTTCCAGAGGTCGGCACTAGCCTTTTGTCTCATCGTGGCCGGTGCTTGGTGGCATGAGGACTGAGAACGAAAAGAAGCATCTAACCACCAGAACTCTGGTCTCCACCTGCCGCACAAACATTTCCCAAGGGGCCGGTTGCACCAAAGATCAAGTCTCGGACTGGGCCATTTCGAACTCTGGCCATCGACTGGATGGAATACGCCTCCAGAGAGCGGTGCCGCGATGTGGTGCGTCTAGCGTGCAATGACTATGACCGAACGGCTCTGGAACCCTTCCAACGTCTGAACCCTTGAACCAGCCAACAAACCCGCCAGCCCGGATTGGCATGGCATCACAGACAAGAGACTCAAGTCACGCCGCTTGGGTCGTGGGACTCTATCTGGGCCGTCGTGATTCTTCGAAACTCAATGTTTTGCCGCGTGTCGTGGCCGGGGGCCCGGACGGCTGTTCTCAACGAAGACTTTGTAACCACCAGCCCACCTTATTGTCTCTGCTAGTCGAACATGTTTCGATGCAAGCTTTCCCGCACACTGGAACTTGGAGGCTTGACAAGATTGAGCTTCCCGGATACCGTTTTGGGACACGATACCACGAACAAAGATGCTGACACGCATCGTCATCCCAAGGCAGGGCGGAAGGAACAGCAACGTTAGTGGCCGTCACAAAGCGCTGGATCGGTGCAGACTCTCTCCGGCCCGTACATGATCCCATTATCTTTGAGGAGGCACAGGCGCCGTCGGATGGTTCGAGGTCGCTATATCCAGTCGACAGTGCTACCCACACTCCAGGCACCGCCTGGACCAGCACGATATGGGGTGACTGCAGGACACATCCAATGTCATGTCCAACCTCTGAAGGCCCCGACTAACAACTTAGAGGGACGGATAAGGCCGGGCTGTGCACACCAACAAGTCGGAAGCGGGCCCGGCTTGCACACCAAAGTGCTGCCACGGGCTGCAAGCGTGGAGAGAGGCGCGACGCCATTCATTGGACCAACTCCCACACTCATGTCCAAAATCGCACTGAGATTGATCCCTGGGCCTGGGATGAAGGAGGCTTGTTCAGCACAGCACGAGCACCCGCAGTGTGCAGTAAGTAAAAATATCCCGCCCCTCAACCACCTCAACACCTTACCTAGAGTAAGCAACGCAACACCATATGCGTACTGGCGCAACGAACACTACAGATGCAGAGTACGAATAGGTACAGACAGACTCACATAGTGTGGGAGAAAGTACACCGCAGCAGCACCTCCCGCCAGTGCCTCCACAATAACCCGCTCCCCCCTTCGCTCACGATGAACCCCATTTTGGATTGAGTTTATGCCATTTCGAGGCCAACATGCGGAGCGCATTAGCTGTCACTGACGCATCTGACGCACACTGGCGAGTTATTGTCGCTCCAAGATACAACTTTGGTTGTTACTATCCACATTTGGCTCTGAGGTTGGCGAAAGGGGGCTGTGGCTGTTGGACGTGCTTCATGCACACTATTTCCAAGTCAACTTTTTTTTTTCTTTTTTCTTTTCGACGAACTCTCACGTTGCTTTACGTCCGTCAGCATATGCAGGACCTTGCATATACCGCTTGCTGTTTACAGGTCCTTGAATTTTATGGTACGGTCCAAAGCTGCGACGCTTTTTGATGTAAGAGTTGATGGGAGAGTGGTACACAAAGAAGAAAGCGCTGCATAGACCGAGAGACGTATCTGTACGGATACTTCTGTCATTGTGCAGACCGGCCTCGCAACATGACCTGCATATACACTGGCGATCCAATATATGTCCTTGTTCATGGAGGACGAACCAAGAGACGCTGGACGCATGGCCGGCAGCAGAGCGGAAACGGATGGTTGAGCCCTACGGAGTGCTTGGGAAGTTGGTGTGGTGCTTCGCGACCCGGTTGCGGCGACGTCAACACCTACCACGGCGTGCACGGCAGACGGCTCAATAGATCCAAATCATACCGACGGCATCCCGCGGCGGCGGAGAGCGACGCCCCCAGCACCACACCTGACTGGTGGGGGAACGGCTCTGCTTCTTCGTACGCTGGCAACAGGCTACCGGACTACGAAATAAGATACATACAGTTGCAGGACGGGGACTACCAACTGGGCACCGGGCCTGACAAGTCACTGCCTGGGAATGCTTCGCACAGCATCTGCACCTTCGCTGCCTGTCTCATTCGGGGCCCCTGTCAGGCCCCTCGCGTCTACTGGGACAGGACCCGAGAAGTGCTGGACCGCTCAAGGGGAGTTTTGCCAGATACCAGGGTCTGCACACAACTTGATGCTGCTCCTCAAGCCACTTGTACATGCAAGAAGTATCTTCTACCGTGCTTCTTTGTGCCAGGGTGTCCCAAGGCCCGAGCTGCTGAGGGGTTTGGCGGCCCTGGTCAGCATTGGCCTAGGGAGTTCTGGCTGCCATTCTGTAGCGTGGTAGTGGGTGTGAAGCCTGGTTGTTGGAGGCCACCAGCTCGGCCGGCCAAGTACCAAGTACCGGGTGAGTCGGGTACCCATCTCTATGGCTGGCCGTCACCATCTTGTTCCCAGATACCGGTCTCCATCCACGCATACGGCGTACAGAAGTTTGTCGACGACAGATGGTTCCTTTTCCCTCCAAAGCTAATGGATGTCTGTCTCTGTGGGACACCATCGTGGCAGACGGCTCAGAGAGCACAACGGATAGAAATGAGAGACCAGTTTAGAGACAGATCTTGGCATCCCGCATCGGTGGGCAGAGACAACAAT
>JFFI01000561.1:13794-26082 GCA_001563125.1 Colletotrichum salicis
AGAATATAGGGTAGGATATGATGCTCGGAAGACAAAAAGGCATGAAGATAAGCACGCAAACTAGGCGAATGGCCAAGGAACCGAAGATGCTATCGCAAGTGGCACGAGCATATCTCTTTAGATATCATGCCCGCTCAGATGGATTCTCACGCTTGTGTCAACACGAGACGGGCAAGTCCAGGAGACTTGTATTGAGGACCTGATAAAGATCCTTTGTCATCACCCCTTTAATATTAGCGAAGAGCACTGCCTTATGATCAATAGGGCAGATAAAAAAAATATTAGCGAAGTCCAGTGCGTCCATCCCGAATTGCCAGTACTGGGGCGCGTTCTTGGAGTCGCCGAGTCCCATTGGTCACAAGTGTCCGGCTACCGGATACCAGATCAATTCGCCACTGCAGAGGGCAGTGGATCTGCTCGACGACAATAGCCCTCTTCTATACAGAGGTGCTTCAACAATGAAGCTGATCGCAGGTCTAAATCTCGCACTCCTCGGAACTCACAGTGAGACCAGCGACAAGGGAGTACTATTGACAAGCTCCGAATCGAAACCGAAGCCATTGGGTGATGCAAAGCGGTCCGGCGCAAACTGGAAGATCATCAGCGCTTTGAAGGACGTTCCCCAAAAGGAGAGAACAGAAAGCATGAATGATTGTTCAGACTCCACATGAGCATGAAATCCTAACAAAATCACCCATATCTCACGATATAAGAAGAGAGACTGCTACAGACCTGGCAGATCTGCAGGTCTCAGGCTCCATGGCGTACTTTGGTCAGAGACTCATATTCTCAACATGGCGTGGATGAATGTAAGAAAGGCATCACTCTATACTGGATTAAAGTGAATCCGGTCGACGATCTAAAGGCGTGAATGAAAGCAGCCAGGTAGACGAAAGATTATCTATCGCTTAGCATGTCCATATTTCTATTCCTGCTGCTATCGTTATCGCTAATACAGTTGGTCTTGTCCACTTTCTGTCTATTCCTTTGATATCTGTTGGTATCCGTATCACAGGGGATTTGGTTCGAACCAGTGAGTGACGAAGAGGTCAATTTGACTCTGTTGATAATTCTGCGTAAGGGTTAAAAGGGAGGTTCCAACCGTAGGTTGGGCAGGCCGCAGTACGTGGAAGTAGGGGTCATAAGTGGCCCCTGCGTGGCCGCCAGCCTCGAGGTCGAATTGGACTTCCAATCCGACAACATCATACCTCAAGAGGCCTGGGAAAGTGGCCACAACTGAAGATGCCGACGTATAAGACTTTGGCTCCCGCCCTGCCTCAACACCATGGGCGTTCCACGAAGATGTGCTCGACCCGACCGATCATGGTGATCGAGCCCGCGCAGCAAAAGAAATGCGCCAACGGGCCAGAGACGGCTGGGTGGTGTCAGAGACAGGATCTGCGCCACCAACGAGCGGCCACGATTCCGACATCGAAGAAAACGGAGAGAAATATGACCATCATCTACAGGATGAGTTCCAAAGTCTCGCCGAAAGTTTCATCCGAGATGATACTGACCTCCTGCCCGATGACGACTGGACGTACTTTACATCCTCGACCAGCCACCAACGCAATTACGCAAATTCGAACAGGATTCAATCACCTTGTCGCATTCATCTCAAAGATCTATACACATTTAAGAGGCTAAGGTGAGCAGCGTGAACGTAATCAAGGGGTATTCACGGGCCGCCCTGTCAACGGAGGTAGGCAGCCACGACCCGGCAACCCGCTTCTTACGACCATGTAAAGGCGCAGGTTTTCGGCGACAACGGTCAACTCTTGCTGCTGTATTCGACCACGGAGCCTGTATCCTTCTTACTGGCCACAAGTCTATTCTCAGTCGATAGGAAGATAACAGAGAGGTGAAGCTTTGCCGATCGGATGTTGAGCGAGTGTTTCATGCGCGGCCTTGTACGAGACAAGGTATATGATGACCTTTAGTCGACCACCGCACCAACTATCTCTCTTCCTGCCACTGACCATCCAAGTCTACATCCTGACATTCTCATCACGCGCGTAAGGCAACTGCGACTTACTCTCATAAGCCGACTATCGGGTCTTTGTGAGCCAGGTCATCATTCTTCTAGGAAGTCATTAGTAGAAAAGAGTTTAGTAAAAATAGGATAGTAAATAAGTAGATATTATTAATAGTTAATAGGATAGTAGAGAATAGGGTACTTGAAGGGAGGTAATAAGAGGGAGGATAATATGAAAAGTATAATACAAAAGAAATATTAGAAAATAGCATAAATAGTAGAAAAGAGGATAGCAAAACCATAACACCAAGAATAATAATACAAGTGGTAAGAGCATGGAAATATGGATACTTACAAAGTGCATAGTACAGATACAGATAGCTACGAGGAGGATAGCTGCGAGGAGGATAGTCAAGAAGAGGATAGTTGAGAAGGTAATTAAGAAGAGGGTGGCTTAGAAGAGAATAGTTAAAAAGAGGATAGTTAAAGAGATAATAGTTGAAAAGACGATAGCCAAGATTAGGATGGGTAAGATGAGGATGGGTAAGATGAGGACGTGGTAAGATGACAGCCATTGAGGCCAGCCAGTTCACCATTCTCTTGCTCAGCTTCATGTCTTAGCTTCCAAGAATCGTGAATGGAAACCCTCAGATCACTTGGAATTGTTCCAATCGAAAATCTCATGCTTTGGACAGCAGCAATCCGGTGCCGTGTCGCAAGCGAACCGATCCCACATACCTCTCAGAAAAAGCCCAATGGTGATCGGTCTGATAGAGCCTCTCACTCAAGTCATGTTCGGCGATTAGGGTACAACTACATACAGCGGCATTGACAAGTATATTGGTGCCAGTAGATGACTCGATGGCGTGGAGGTGACCCGATAGAGCGCGAACGGTGAACGAGGAGGCCTCAGAGGGAGACGCCACCCGAGTCGAGACGAACTCTGTGACGGCAATGCTCTGTATTTGAATGTCTCATATATGGACGAGCCTGCGAAAGGAATAGTCTTTGAGTTGATGCTGACGTCTAGGTGAACTTGGACCTTAGGTAACGCCTCAGCCTTCCATCCGAGGAAGGGCATCGAGTCTATCAATGAAGTTGCCAGTTTTTAATAACCGGTCCATGTGAGTCCACATCGCTGTACTTCGGCACTGGAAAACTCATCTCTTGGTTCTCAGCCGGGCCAAACGACACCGTTTGGATCTGTCGGTATAGGTGTATCCTCGAGGGAGGGGAACAACGGTATGTGCGTTCCAAGTGCTGCCAAAGCCGTTTCACGCCCACTTGGGGGAAAGGAGTCTGACGGCAGCGCAGCATCCAAATTCAAGCCAAGCCGACAAGCGTCACTGCTGAGCTTGGTGATATCGAGATGGCCTCTAGTTAGATGGAGTAGAAAGGCGACGCGGAGTTTGACAATATGGACGACTCTTCTCTAACCTTGTGCTCAAGGTTTTGGCTGAACAAGGCGCGATATTGTTACGGACTCTCCGGCGCATTTAGTAGAGGCTCGAACACTGACGATACCATACATCTGGGGCGAATGTCTTGATGCAAGTCGCGGGTACTTGTCATTGCTACCATGGTCGAGGCTGCCCGCACTGCCTATTACTGCTGCGGATAGTCTAGACGGAGTCGAAGGTCTAAGACTTCGTGGGCTCTTTTCAAGTATGTTTTCTTTTCTGCTATCCTCTTTTCTATTGTCCTCTTGTTAAATAGGTGTGTAATGTAGGTTGGAAGCTCTTAAAGGCCAACTGCTATTAGTGTCAAAAGGATGAATGATTGAAATCTGCCCCCTAGCTAGATGTGTGCTCCCTACTTGGCATATATACGAGCTACTTCTTGGTTACTTATGTCCCCCTTCCTAGCCCCTACTAACCCGTATCTAGAAGGGTCCTAACACCTCTTTTCTACTGTCCTCTTTCCTGCTATCCTCTTTCTTATTAACCTCTTTTTTACCCTTCTCGTCTTTCCTTACCTTATCTCCTCTACCCCTCATCTCTTACTACTTATTCCTAGGCGTATATAGATACATTATAAGTAATGGCTATGAGTAACAGGTCTAGTATTCAAGATTTGTGCTTGGTTCACTCGCGGTGCGTATAGAGACGATGTCACTTTTGACAATAAGATCCCCCTATCTTAGTATACACTTATGCGGTTCACCACATAACCACTCGAAGCCAGCCCACTCGGGCGCGGTGTGCCCATTAAATGTAGTACAGTCAAGTGCTGTGTAAATGATACGAGAAGAGAGATTCATCATAGAGCCAACAAGTTGAACACACTGGGACAGGGTCGTTGTTCGTGACTGGCTATGAAAATCCGCGACCACAAGGTTCCGGTTCTGCGACCCTGCTGGATTCCAAGCTCATAGAGGTAACTATTGTGTAAATAACATTGGGCAAGGACGACGTAAATTCTCAAATGGATTCCCAACTGGAGAACGTCTAGGGCTGCGGATTGATGGTTGCGGACAAGTAGGTTGATACGAACACCCATCGACGCCATCCCCATGACCTTGCGCCGGTGAGTTTGGTGAGGTAAGCACGTAGGCAGCTCGGTTGTACAATGATTTGTGCCGTTCACAAACTAGGTACTGCATAAATGCACAAAACATGGTGGCATAACATCTTGAACAGTCGAAATCTGTTTGTCATATTTTCCCTCCACCAGTCCCCATAGACCGCAATGGACCAGCCAGTCAACAAGGTAAACCAGAATACAGTGGACTTCAGAAGTCGCAATAGGCCAATGGTTGTCGTCGTCAAGTCTCACCGTCTGTTCGCGATGGATGTTTTCGCGTAACTCACCGGAAAGTTGACCCAGACAAACAGGTGGCTGTTTCTGGTCCAACGAGCTCATTGGACATGTCAGTAGTTAATCTCCGCATATATCCACACGGTCTAAGGTTTCTCCCCGTCCGGAATGACTCATGTCCACACGCATTCTGCCGTCTCGCCCCATCCGCGCCTCGCAACACCGCCCAACAGATTTCTATATAAGCGCAGTCTGTCGACCGTTCTTTGCATGTTTTCTTTCTTTCTTCTTTAGCTCTCTTTGCCTTTTGGCTTAGATCAAGTGTAGTATCTGTTCTTTTCAGTTTAATCTCTGAAAGGTCTCTAAGGAGACCAATCGTGATTATTCCTATTTTTGTACCTAGAGAGAAGTCCTCTGTGCTTGCACACGGCTCCTCTCACAGTGTCCCTGGTATTACACTGCTTCCAGGCGACGCGAACCTCTTTTTTTCATTGTGTGCTCTGGCTTGCCCAGTGTCATGAGGAAGAAACCTCGAAGCCCTCCCTGAAAGCTCAGATCAGCACAATTTGCTGGGAAAAACCGGTATCATGCCGTTCGAACTTCGACATGGTATGGAATTTCCATTGTGTGCACCGGAATTCCGAAGGAGGCGGCTCGGTGATGTCGGCGCTCGGTGCTAGGGCTGTACCCCACACGCTGGCTCACAGGCCACAGACCCACTTCCCATGCGCGCCCCGCCAGCGCTAGACCAAATATATATCGGAAATGCACGTGACGTTCGACTTCACCCAGGATGCAGTCGACGTCACTGCCCATTGGAAGCACTGTTGCACTCCAACAACGATACAATGCTAACACAGGTGACCAGTCCACAAGAATTCATTGGTTCGAAACGCTTGACGGGTGCATGTTGCATGGTAGGGCGTATGGAGCAGCATCGGAAGGTGATTGTCTTTGCGTACGAAGCTTGGCCTCTCAAAGGGCACCAACGCCGCCTTGTCTTGCCATGAAGATACCCTTTGACACAGCATGACTTGGATCTTGTCACAATTGATGCTTTCGGTTGATCGACGGTCTTGAATTCTTATCAAATTGGAAAGAAACATAATTGCAACTGTCAAGAACGATTTCAGGCGAAATTTGGCACTTTTGAACATTTAGTATGGAAAACCATAGGGTCAACATCCTCAACTTACGTCTGACCTCGCAGCAAACCCCCAATCCTCCTGCTACCCGGATCATCTCACAGTCAGCAACCTACCAGTCCCAGCTCCCCAATATTGTGATCCCGGACAAGCAAGTAAATATTTTGAAACGCCAAACCCAGCCCAGCCAGTGCCATGCACCCTGAAGACGTTCCATATTCCTTGCAATGAACATTACAGACTTGCTCACGCAGCTACAAACGTCTTCTCATCCCATCCATACGCCCTCGCGAGACGCCGAGAGTAAATCAGTGTTGTGTACCCTTCAATCTGAGACTTATGAGGTCGGTGAATGGTAAAAGGCCTCTTCACCGTCATAGTATTGGGCGGCATGAAAGTGAAGACCGATCCATACTTGGGCAGAACTGAAAACCCAAGCTCCGCCATTGCGCCTTCGAAAGCTGTCCAGTGCACCGCACCTCGGGTCTCGGACTTCTTGAAGAGGGCGTCGAAAACCTCGGCAGTCGCGGGCGTGATTTTGAAAGTCTGTTTCTCAACGACTGGCTCTGAAGCCGAGGCCTTCGCCTGAGGACCGGCCTCGTAGGCAGACACGTGAGCCGGACGAGTCTTCTCCTTCTGTTTGCGCTGCTCCACCAAGGTCTCTCGCGGCTCGGAGGCAGGTACAGGTAGGGGCGTCCACTCCTTCTGGCCTCGGTCGATCTTGGCCTTGTATTTGTTCATATTGGTTCTCAAGGTCGGAGAAACACTCATCAACGAGATCCTTGTAGAGCACACCAGGCCTGGCGCCAGCGTTGTCGACGATAAATTGGTCGAGGGTCTTAAGAGCCTCGACGGTCATACCAGGCTCCAGAAGTTCGTCAATTGGGACGGCAAAGTCCCTCAAATCAAGGTCGGCCTTGAGCTTGTTCAGTTCGACTTCCAGCTCTTGGGATCTGGAGACGAACAACTGCCCCTTCTTGCGGGACGGAGCCGGCGCCGATATTGTGCTCTGGTCACATCTCGGATGAAGGCGACTCTGGTGGCCAGGTCACAAAGAGCCTCGAACTCGCTCTCAACCAGTTTCTCTCGCTCTTCAGGGTGAGCCTGATGGAGATCGCCCAATTTCTGCAGCCATTCGACAGCCTTGGATGAAGTGGCATCAGGGTGACAAAGGCGGAGGATGTAGTGAAGCTGAGGGTCGCTCCTTGTCAGGTCGCCTGGGTTCCCTTTAAGCATCACGCGTACGTTACCGGCGCCGTCGTACGCATTGGACATCCGCTTGTACCATTTGCTGCCCGAGTGCGACTGGACGTGCCGCTTGAAGAGGGCCTGGGCGGAGGCATATGCGAGCTGGACGGTATTGGCTATCTCCTGCAGCAGAGTTGTCTTGTGGGCCTTGTCTTTGTTCATACTTTCGAAACGTTCGAGAAGTTGGTGAATATAACTCCAGAGAGCGGCCTCCTTGACGGCGTTATGAACGATGTCAGAGACACTGGCACTGATGAACTTGTCGGAAACCACCGGCAGCCGACGTCCCTTCTCATCCGGAAGCACCTCCGGCCGGCTGAAGAACCAGAAATTGACATCGTGGGCAAGAACGACCGGCTCTGAATACAACTCTAGGCGTTCCTTCTGCGAGACCGCCTGATCTCGAGCAGCGTTGACGATGTCGGCGAGAGAAAGCTTGGCGGGTGATTCTTTGACGCTCAATTTCGAGAACGCCGCAGTGCCCGTCTCTGCAGACTTCTTCGGGGGTTGGGCCGTGCTCCAAAATATCGTCCATGAGGATATTAAGTGTCTGCAACAAGTTGGTTTGACGATGCAAGACTAGCTCGCCCTTAGCCTAGGGTATGAACAGTCCCGCCCTGCTGGCCGGTTCGAAACCACGCAAAGCCTCCTTGTGGTCCTTGACTATATGCCACGACTGGCCGTAAATTTCACCGTCGACAAATATGGTGTAACAGTCTTTGTAAGCTTCAACATGGCGGAGATTGCGGGTTCGCATGCTCTCATCAATGATGCCGTGATCGCCAGCACCACCGTTAGGCCCGTCACAATACTGCTCCATGAGCGTCTTCTTGGCGCGATGCTCGAGCGTGTTCAGAAGATGTTCGGGTCCCTCAGTCAAGTCGCGCAAGTTCCAGTCGGGAACGATCTTGCAGACGTTGCCCAGGGTGGTATCCCTCGAGTGTTTCCGCAAGACGCCATCCATCACCCCGACCTTGACACACTTCGCGCGTTGGCTCGCATTGAAGCCCTTCCAGATTTCCTGGATAGTAGCGCCATGTCTCTTGTACTTTCGAACAAGATCGTCATGAAGGTCCGTCACCACATCATGAGGTCCCTGGCTCTTGCATTTTGACCCAGTATGCTTGCGGAGGTGACCAGAGTCGGCCTGCCAATTGGAAGATATGGGGCACGAAGTCACTCCTCGGTCGATATTTAGATGTTCTCGGTGAGGTTGACAATGGAGTTTCCTTATAAATATAGAGGCTCCGTGCTTCTGGCCGGTGCTCAGCAGCGAACGACCTGAATACCTATGCTCGTGGCCGGAAAATACATATTCCCTCGATACGTGCTCCGTACTTCGTGCTTTTCCATTGTACCCTGCACCCTACCTGCCATATCCACAAATCGCTCCCTTCTTGAAGCATTATCTTGCCTACTTTTCGGAATGCTCATAAACTCGTATCTCCTTGTTGCACCTCATTGCGTCTATGGCACCTCTCAGACGGGAAGGACCAGCTTTCGCTGCCTCTCCAAGTGTACCTTTCGTCAACTTGGAGCCTCTCTGCTGGCCTTGGGATTACATCTGCTAAAGGGAGTAGTGTTGAGACCCACAATGTAGACACACATCTCAAAAACTACATCAGAAATGAGTTCCTGCCACGGTGCGCACTAGTTCATTGGTGTAAAAACCTATTGCCGCAGACTCAAGGCTTCTCCCCAACTTTCTACCACTGCGTGATGGGATTAACGGCAATCGTTTGGATCCTTATCGCAAAGCTAGTTTGAAGGATGAGCAGGAAACAGGGCTCGATAGCATCAAGGGTCGAGGGCATGGGCTATTCAACATCGAATGATGGTAAGTTTCGGGAGGAGCCCAATGATCAACTGACATCGAACAAGCCCAACACACTACAAGTTAGTGCAGTACGAAGTACAGCTAGGTTGTCGATTACCCAACTGTCTGAAAAGGGGCATATTCCTCGGAGCAAGGAGCATGCAATCAAGTTCGAGCCCTTCCTTTCAGCCTTAAACCTTGCGGTTGTGATAGGTTTTTCATGAGGAGGAAGAAAAAGGTTCAGAATCCTTCGGGTGGTTTGAGGTGACCGCATACCCATTCCCCTCCAATGAGGACCGCACACCATCAACCATGGACCAGCCACAGCCCTGTAACGGTTGTGAAATCCTACAGGGCTGTTAGCTTCCGTTCCTCGTCCACCCTTCGGAGCCGGAAGCTGGTCCAGTTAAACCTACCGACGAGGGTTTCTGGTCACCGAGTCGGCGACGTTATGGAGTTCCCTGGGGACAGCCTGGGACCGTAGGACGGCCGGGGGCGCTGCCCCTCCCCCCTCCCCCGCGCGCGGCAACTTGCAAGTCGAACGTGGTCACACAGACACCCAGCGATCTGACATCCACGCGGGGCGGCATAGTTATCCGATCAACGTTTGCCGACCTACCTTAGCTAGCAGTTCTAGACTTTGCCAGACGTCCTGTCCAACGGCGGCGCAGTCAGGAACATGTGCAACACAGCCACGGCCCCCAGAGCTTTCGAGGCTTATAATAGGATAATTTCTTCATCTGCCCAGCGGCGCTTAGAAAGTCGAACTTATCGATGCTTAACCGATGTTAGGTAATGCTTATAATGTTGTGATCTAGCCGTCATCGATTCACGATTCACTGCTGCCTGGCTCAACAACCCCCCCATGTTGCACTCAGCCAAGGGGCCTGAACTCCTGGCACCCATGCGTGCCATGCCGCCAACTCGTGCTAACGGGTGGCGGTGCGCATTTCCCGATGTTTCCAATTCCTCGATCTCTAGGGAATCCGTGTTCTCCTCACATTCTTTTTGACTTCATAGCTCGGAGTCGGAGATAGTGCCCCACGTTTTATCCTCCACGAACCCCCCTCCCTCATGTCAAATTTCCCCTTCTGTCAACTTGCCTGACAAGACAGCTTTCAAACCTGTTGACTTGCAGAAGGATTCATCTTACCTTCTTCTTCTTCTTCTTCTTCTTCTTCTTTTCTTTTTTTCTGCCCGCTCATCGTAAGAGATAGACCAGGGTTATTACGGATGATGTAAAGGCGTTTTTAGGCAGCAATAATACATCGTTCCTTCATTTCCTTTGAGGCGCTTCCAAGGTTACAACAAAGAGGAGGGGGAATAACTATCCAAACCCCAGCAACATCGAAATCTTGTGTAATAGCCGCTGCTGCTGCCCGTCAGAAAAAGGCGTCAGGTATTCCGGTTCAGGAAATGCGTATAGTCTACGGCCGGCGACCTCGCATCTGTACCAAGATATTGTAGTGGGAACACACAGTCTCCGAGACCCGAGTACCCGGAAACTACCAATAATCACTTCCTAGGAGGCACTTTTGTCCTAACACTTCTCAGCCTCTCACTTATAACAAGGCCAACAAAACTCCGGCCCTGATGCCCTCTCCCGGTCCCCAGATCCTCACCTTTGCGCTCGAGAACTGGCCTCACAACGCCGGGCCTACTACGAGGGCTAGTAAGCCCAAAGTCCGGACGGGATGCGTCACATGCAAGTAAGTCAAACTCATCCATCATCGAATCCTCATCTCTTCTCATCGTACTAACATCCATCCAGACGGCGCAGGATAAAATGTGACGAGACGAAGCCATCATGTCAAAACTGCCTCAAGCGGCGGGTGGAATGTGAGGGGTACAAACCCAAATCGCCAAACGCCTCCTCCTCTCCTGGCGCAACCTCAAAACAACTCATCGCAACCACCACCAACGGAAGCTCCCCCTTCTCCGTCGAGCCAAGCTACCAAAGCCTCGTCTTCACAACACAGCTCCAAAAGGACCACTTTGACCAATGGCTCTCCTTCGCCGCAGACACCCTCGTCTTCCCCTCCCAGCTCATCACCGAAACCATCCCGCAAATCGCCCGCTCCGACCTGGCCGTCCGCAACGCCGCCTTCGCCATCGGCGCCGCCGCCCTCGGCAGCGGCACCCGCGAGGAGCGGCTCACGGGTAAAGGGCCGTACTTCGCCGACGCGCTGGAATACTACAACCGCGCGCTGCAGCTGACCGTCAAGTCCCCGCCCACGGAGGAGACCTTCCCCAGCGTCCTCATGACGTGTCTCCTCTTTGTAATGTTCGAGGCCCTCCACGGCGACAGGAGGTCCGCGCTGACGCACCTCAACCACGGATACAACATCCTCGACCAGTACGAGCGGCGCCGGGCCAAGAAGATGAAGTCGCAGTCGGCGAAGCAAGCGCAGACATCCCGCCGCGATCCCCTCGTCGACGCCATCGCCACAAACTTCCAGCGCTTGACGCTACAGTCCTGGAGCCACAACGGAGACCACCCAAAGGAGACGGAGAAACAGGTCCCCTGGTGCTGCCGCGGCCAAACCACGCGCTACGCCGTCGACGAGATGCCTGACGCCTTCGACTCCCTCGACGAGGCGCACCGCTGGTGGGAAGTAACCCAACACCACGTCATCCACCACGCGCCCCTCATCATCGGCTTCCGCGTCGAAGGGACGGGCAACAAAGCGCCGTCCTTCCCGCCCAATGTCAGCCTGCCCATCAACCCGGAGCAAGTCAAGGCGCACGACCGCTACGTCGAAGCCTGGCGCTTGCGCTTCTCACCCCTCCTCGAAGCGCAAGAAGCCAAAGAAGAGAAGTGCGATAGAGAGTACCTCAAGGTCCTGGGCCTGCGCATCCACTCCACATACCTCTCGATCCCGACCCTCACAGCAAACTACTGCGACACGGACGTCCTCGCCTCCATGACCCGGAGCTTCCGTCTCTATGTCGACCTAAGTGCAGACTTCCTCGCCCTCCAACAGCGCCTGCTCAACGCCTCGGGCGAAATGTTCACAATGGATAGTAACAGTCCCACCTGGCCCCTCGGCGCGGCAACGATGCTTTGCATGGACGAGAGCGTCCGGGCCGACGCGCTGCGGCTGTTTAGGGAGTATCCGCGGCGCGACGGTCTGTGGGATACGCAGACGTGGCTGAGTATGCTGGAGAGCTACAAGGAGGCGAACCAGACTATCGTGAAACAGGTTGGCGAGCGGGAGTCGCAGCACATGTTTGATGTGGAGGTTGTCTACGAGGATAAGTCTGTGGTGTGGATTAAGCAGGTGGAGGATCCTACGAGCGTGAGCCCGGATGATTTGAAGTATAGGATAAATCTCCCTTGAGGGGGG